>JAOXYM010000017.1:327367-338585 GCA_028567055.1 Leptatherina wallacei | reverse complement strand
GTGAACATGCGTGTGTGGGCAAGACCAGGGTGGCCTGATACATGAATGACTCTTGGCCTGAAAAAGTTTCCCAGTCCAGCCCTGGGTCTGATCCTCCTGATGTTATAGACAGCAAATCGGCAAGACTGGGCAGCCGAGGCAACATGGACCTTAAAGGTCAGCTGGTTGTCTACCATGACACCCAGATTCCTGGCAGAAGACATAGGTACAATTATGATAGTTGAGTTGCACGCTTATCTGCGGAGGTAAGGAAGGACTGGCTGGAGGGACATAAGCTTGGTCTTGGACAGATTTAGCTGTCCATGCAGAGATATCGGCAAGGCATGCTGATATCAGCATTGAGATGGTTGTATTGTCAGGTAGGAAGGAAAGGAAAAGCTGAGATTCATCTTCATAGCAGTGGGAGGAGAAGCCATGAGAGCCAATGACTGCACCGAGTGAAAAGAGAAGAGGGCCAAGCACTGAACCCTGAGGCATTCCAGTTGTCAGCCCTTGCAATCTGGACATTCCACCTCGCCAAGATACTCTGAAGGACCTTCCTGTGAGATAGGACATAAACCGCGCGAGGACAGATCCTGAGATGCCAATCTCAGAGAGTGTGGAGAGGAGGATTTGGTGGTTGACCGTGTCAAAGGCAGCAGACAGGTACAGCAGTATAATGATTGAGAATTGGCCAGCAGATCTGACGGAATCAGTAACTGATAGGAGAGCAGTTTCAGCCGAGTGGCCTTGTCTAAAGCCACTATCAACTCTTTTTACCCAACTTTTCCAGTACAAAGTGGTCTGGGTCCCATTCAAATATTAACACTTTATTAGTTTCATTGATCACACTTTTGGTTTAATTTGTATTCAATAACTAAACCAAATCCACTTACAGTTTGACAAGTTAAAACTTTGTCAAGTACATGACATGATATAATGAGACCATTACAATTTACTTATCTTGTATATGTGAACCTGCACACAAAACAAACCAGGTTGCCACAAGGACAAAAGCTCAAGTCAGGCTTGTTAACACAAAAACTAATGATTAGATTTTATTACAATCAAATTACAATCAAAAAAGGGGAACTTAAAAAGACTTAAGTGGAAAAAAAAGAAATTTGATCAATAAAATGATGCAGTAATAAAATAAATACATTAAAAATAACAAAAGGTTCAAATTAATCAAACTATAAATATGTATATTTCATTATTTAAATAAAAACAATGTAAGCTATTTATTTATTTATTTATTTATTTGTTTAAATAAACTTCTTTTAGAAATATTTATAGTTGCCAGACATGTTCTCTGCATTTGTAGTTCATTTTCTTTTATTTATCTATTTAATTTTTTCCCCCACTAATGGGTAAATGTGTCCAACCTCTTTACTGGTACTATAAATAAAATCCAAATAATATTGTGGCAGAGTTTGTGAAACATAGAATTGTTTTCTTCTGAATCAATACAATATCATATAGTGATCAAGGTTATTGCTGATTTAGACCCCTTAGTATAAATCAGTCCATACATGCATGAGTCTTATTTTACATGCATTTCAGTGGTGAAAGTATATGTATTTGTTTCACCATCCATCCTTTTTTAATAAAGTTGAAACATGTGTTTGTGTTTGCACCATACAAATACAAAATATCACGGATGTGAATGAGATATTTCTTGTCAATTAGACATATTTGTGCAAGTTGCAATTTTTTTCAAAGGTTAACTGAAGTACCTTTTTGACAAAAGTCTGCAAACAAATGCATCATGATATGCAAAACGTGCTCCACAAGTATAGGTAGATGAAAAATTCATGAACTAAAGAAAGTTGTACATGTTTGCAAATTATTCTGTATTTATGTGCACAGAAATACATGTTTGTGGATAAGGACATTTTTGTGGATTACTTATGCAACATATTCATGGATTTTCTTCTGTGGGTTACAAATAATTAACTCCACCTAAATATTCAATCTACAGTTTTTTTCAACAGTAGATTGAAGAAGAATAAAAATGATCAATATTTTCTCTCCAAGTGCCTGTCCTGTGAACACAAAGTGGGATGAAGTCTGACCTGGGGTTTAATATTTTAATACTTCCTCGAAGCAGCAAACACATTTAGTGTGAACAACCACACCGTGGCGATGGTGTTAGGAGAGTGATGGAGATGTTTGCTCATCAGTATATAATTGTAAGCAGGGAAGCATGGCTGATGCAACTCCCCAGGGGGTGTAGGTTATATACTGCTAGTATGCTGGGGATGTGCTCCATGCTGACACACACTCTGCAACACTAAAGGCGACATCACACAAAACCACAGTTCTCTTGCCTCATTATAACCTCACACACAGCCAAATATATGCTGACATAGTACAGTACATACTAACAAAGGGCATGACCACACAGTTGCAACTCCATCATCTAATGCTAGTTTACCTGATTTATAAAATCAACCTGCACTGAACTCAACTCCAAAGAGCTCTAAGCTCATTCTATATGATGAGGTGCTTTCAGGATGCCACTTACATCCCAACCTCTCAACATTGAGTCTGAGAAACACTGATCTCAATATATTCAACGTACTTCAGAGTGTCAGTGGATCAACTCAATGAGTAACCTTGAACTTACCCATCCATAAATACATTTTCTATACTTCCATTCCAATTCAAGGTCACAAAGGGGTGGCTTAACCACTGTTTGATGGCACACTAAGCTTGATGCCACTTTGAACACTAAGAATCCAGATTTTCCAAGATTTTCTATCTATGATTTGTGCTAAACTCTGCTAAACTCTGAGGAACATTTAACCTGCTGATTATCTGCTGACTATCCAAATGCTGAAGCGAGACTAGAACAAATAAAAGAGACTATCTTTTAGGCTAAACTGAAAAGTCATTTATTTTTCAAAGCCTTTGGGTGTCCTTAATCTTTTAATACCTTCTTTTGTTTATCTTTTGCTTCTGTTGATTGTTCAGCACTTTGGTCAACCTCAGTTGTTTTTAAATGTACTATTCAAATACATGTGATTTGATTTGATTTGGGAGGACTTAATCTAACAATATTATGTTAGTGTCTTAGAACACTAGAATTTTTCAAATTTTTCTTTTTACTGAAATTCAAGCAATTCGAGTCCAATAATGGTAGAAATGTAAACGATGACGTGCCAGAGCTTAATAACAAAATTAAGTTACCTTCAGGGAACAAGAAATGGGTTAACAACTTAAAGCTGTTCTCCTGTAACAGAGGTAGCGCAAGCCTTGAAAGGTGGTCTTATCAATTCCCACAGGTGTCCCAACTCTTGAATACTTACAACCCCCTCTGTTTTTCATGAAATAATTAGGAAAATAGAGGTGCTCTAAAACTTTTGACTGGTAGAGTATACATTATAGGCTCCAGTTTTTACATTTTCATCTCTGAGCCAACACGTGTAAGTAACATGACTACAGCTTTCTTACTGTAATCAATTAAATTATATCCTTCCACGCATGAAATTATGAATTTTCATGTCTAAGCAAATGAACTATTGGCAGGTAATAAAATGGTTGGCTGCTACAAGATCACTTACTGACTCAAAGATTCTCTCATTTCTCAACCTTTCATTGAAAAGTTTCATCCTATGAATAGAATCTATAATGTGCATTAGCACAAAAGAAATCTGTATTAATCAAATATGTGCAGGCCAGTCATCCGCATGTTAATGAACTGTTGATAAATCATGATCCAACCCACTATGCTCGTATGTTAGTGTCTTAGAACACTAACATACCCTGAAGGTAACTTTATTTTGTTATTAAGCTCTAATATACCTGCATTAAGATGCACCCTCAATTTTTTACATATGGCATCAAAACATCCCCTTTAGAAAAATCTCATGCAAATTAGTAGTGTTCATACACAGAGAAATGGAGACAGCAAAAGAAGGTGATGTTGAGGTTGAAACCAGCCAAATACCACTGTTAGATCACTCACTGAAGTCATGCTACCATTGATTCTTATGGCATATTTCACACATATGGCAACACATCTGCAAATGGAGGACGACAGAGCACAGCAGAACTTGCACCTTCAAACAGACATATTACCAGCATCATTAACCCTTGAAACTCTGAGACATTCTTTGCTATTTTTGAACTGTTTGTTTTGTTTGGACATTACTGTCAATTTAATCTAATTGGTGAAAGATTTGACAGGAAGTGGCTTCATCATAATATCCAGGGGAAAATAGAGGTCTCTTAGCAACATAGTAATGACAGTAATCTTTTATATTGTGAAAATGTGATTGTGAAGGAATAGTGTTATCATGGATCACTCATTGTGGATTTACCATACTGAGTCTCTGAATAAACAACATTTTGTGGCTGGATTGTAAACCTCTTTGACAGGATATAAATGCCTGGAAAACTTCCATAGATCACCTAAAGGGTAAGCTATCCATCACAATTTACCCACAGTTACACACTACCATTCCTGAGAAATTGTTGAGTATATACAGTAAGAGATGGCAGGCTGGAGATCTAGTTGAGATGTAGTTGAGATGTAATAGAGATGTAATGGAGATGTAGTGGCTCTTTCTTGTTTGATTTCAGCTTGTTGATGTTGATTTATGTTTAAAGGAACTGAGTGAATTTTGGTCCCAGAGAAATGACAACGTCCAGCACAGATCTCATGATCCAGCTAAGTGATGTTTGTGAAATGCCTACTAATCAGAGCCCCCCTTGGATATGCACTGGAATAGGTTTTGTGGATTTAGTCTCTCTCTGAGACACAGGTTACAAATCACAGGATCTCTTATAGGAAGTGGAATCTGCTCACTGGAGACAGCACTGACAACAAAATCTTTTAATAACATCAGATGGGCAATGGTAAATTTCCCATGCCTGTTACATGTCTATTTCAAACTAAACATAATCAATCCATCCATCCATCAATTTTCTAGTGTTTATTTGGGATCAGGTCACAGGGGCAGTAGCTTAAGCAGGGAAACCCAGACTACCCTCTCCTGGGCCACTTCTTCCAGCTCATCTGTGGGGATCCTGAGGCGCTCCCAGGTCAGCTGAGAGACATAGTCCTTCCAGTGTGTTCTGGGCCTTCCGCAGGATCTCCTGCTGGTGGGATGTACCCGGAAAACTCACCAGGAGGAGGTCCAGGGGTCATCCTGACCAGATGCCTCAGCCACCTCATCTGGCTCCTTTTGATTCGGAGAAGCAGCTGCCCTCTGAGCCCCTTATGGATGACCAAACCTCTCACCCTATCTCTAACAGCACATTCACACCAGCCTTTTTAATTCGAATCCTAGTCTGTTTGCTTGGAAAGTCATTTAGGGAATTGTGAATGCACAAACAAATTCTGATTGGAATAGAAAAAGCACACTTGGTCCACCTACAAATGCAAATCTTGGTTCACTTCAAGCGGATACAAAACAAAGTGCATTGTGGGTTCAGTGCACAGCATCATGGGTAAACACAAGCAGAAATGCATGTGAGGGAATTATAGGCAGCTCTGGGTGGGAAAATGGCTAATGGAAGAATTCGGAAAAGATTTGAAAGAAATATGATCAACTCAATGCAGCTCCATGTTTAGCTGTTATGTACTAGAAACCAAAGTCGTCCTGCATTAACCAATAGATAACAAGTTTTCTTCTTCATTGTGTGTCTCCCCTTCTCTTTTAGTAATTCTTGGTACAGCGCCGCATGTGGCGGGGAGTATAACATGTTATTCAAAAGGTCCGACTCATAGTGCAGCATGAATGCATTCTCAGTCCAGAAGAATTTTGCCATCCAACTGAACCGAGTCCCCAATTGTACTGAGTCTATCCTGGTGTGAATGCACTTTTAGGAGAGCCGAGCCACCCTGTGAAGGAAACTCATTTCGGCCTTTCATATTCGCAATCTCATTCTTTCGGTCACTACGCACAGCTCATGACCATAAGTGAGGGTAGGAATGTAGATCGACCGGCAAATCAAGAGCTTTGCCTTTGGCTCAGCTCCTTCTTCACCACGACAGACCAATTTAGAGTCAACATCACTGCTGAGGCTGAACCTATCCACCTGTCTATCTCCTGCTCCATCCTTTCCTCATCTGTAAACAAGACGATGAGATTCTTGAGCTCTTCTACTTGGGGCAGGACCTCATTCCAGACCCAAAAAAGACACTGTAGACTATATATAAGGGATCCTCAATCCTGGTCCTCGAGGGCAGTTCTCCTGTAAGTTTTAGAAGTTCCCTGCTAACACACTTGATTTGAGTCAGGTGTGTTGCAGCTGGGAAACTTCTAAAACCTGCGGGACACCTGCCCTCAAGGACCGGGATGGGGATCCCTGAATAGATGTACACATGAAACCAGTGTTAGGTTCAGTGTTTTACCCAAGGACGCATCAATGGATGGATTATGGATGCACTGTGGATTGAACCACAGACCTTCTGGTTTGAAAACTCTACCAGCTTAACCACAGCTCCCTCATTGTGCTGTCTGTTGTTTCAGATTTGACTTGGATGTATCCTGCAACCATTTACTTTTACTACAAATAATTGTGAATTAATGTTGAATGACTATAAAGCATCACTGCTTTCAAGTAGAGTCCAAAATTCATTTGAAGTTAACACAACCTGCTATTCAGGCTATGTCCACACAGAGATCATTTTAAGTGTATCTGTTAAAGTTTATAGTTTGGACTTTTCGTCCACATTGAACTGGCTATTTTGGGAGCCTTAAAAAATGCAAATGTTTCAACTGGGTCTCAAAATGAATAAATCTGACAACACCACCATTTCATTTCTGTGTTTACAACCCATACAAAACTTTTATGTCCAATGATACAAGCCCCACCTCTCCCTTAACCCGCATACGCAAACCCTGCCAACAGCTACAACAATGTAGGATTAGTGTTGTGTTCATGCTGCAGACTAAGCATATATCTCTTACAGCTAAACCTGTAAAAAATCCTAATCCACACAAATGTCTCATTTTATCTTGATTCTCCGTGTTTATGTCACACACATTTCTGAGCATGCTCCATGTCTTATTCTCTTTGTGCTTATGGAAGAGCGTCAGAGCACCACTTATAGGCCTATGGAAAACTTTTTAAAAACTATGTTGGTACCATCTCATTGTGGATGTAGCTAAGTCAACTATATAGAGAACTAATTAACATGTTTATGGAAAAAATACTTTGGTTGCATTTATATTATCCTTCTTCCCACTTTCTTCTCTTATATACAGAATCTCAACCCAGAATAAGCTTTTTTCTAAAGGAGATATTTTTTGTTGCTGCTGTCAAACAGTAAAGGAGTCTGAAATCCTGTTACCGCCATGTTGTTGCTCTGCTCTGATAAAATTTGTCATTTTTTTGCTGCAGTGACATCGGAATAAATTACCATCACATGAGACAATGGCTCTGCTCTAATGTTTAAAATGACCACAAAGTGAGGCCAAAATTGCTCATATTTGTAAGTTGTTATTTTTGTTTTTTCTTTCACAAGCACAGAGCTTCTAAACAACCCACAAGGACAACACTGTGTAAGCAGCTCACGGGTGCAGCTGCTGCTTTTCTCTGCCACTGACAGAGCAGAGTAGAAGCAGAGGTGATTCTGCTGCAGGAGTGAGACTTCACCCTTTCAAGATACTTCTTTTTGTAAGGGAAAAAAAGCCACCTAAGGGACCTGAAAAGTCAATATATCTAGCAACTAAGTCACTTAGCTGGGAAAAGTTGTGAACAGAAACTAAAACTTAGCTACAACAGCAAACAAATAAAGTAGATCATCTCTGTAAAACGTAGGTTTATTTAGGCCTACTGAGCATGGTTGCATTGCTTGTCTTGATTGATATCAATCAAGTACAACTAGAAATCAGATGTATCAGATGTTGAAACTGAGACATTTTACATGGAAAATATGAGCTCATTTTGAATTTAATGGCAGCAACACATGTGTAAAACTCAGTTCCAGGATGATGTTCAGCATTGTGAAACATCCTTTCCTCTTTTATCAACTGTCTGTAAACAGCTGGGAAGTGAGGAGAGCAGTTGCTGGAGTTTTAAGAGAGGAATGTTGAGCCATTCTGGTCTGATGCAGGATTTTAGCTGCTCAACAGCCCTGGAGCTTCATCATGATGCTCCAGACGTTTTATATTCGTGAAAGGTGTGGACTGCAGGCAGGCCAGTTCTCCTGTGAAGCCATGCTGTTGTGATGGATGTAGGATGTGGTTCAGCTTTGTCTTGCTGAAATGTGCAAGGCCTTCCCTGAAAGAGACGATGTATGGATGGGACCAGATGTTGCTTTTATTGCAGTGCTGCCTGAGGACCCCAAGATCACCAGTATCCACTTTTGACCTTCCGCCTTGTCCCAAGCACACAGAGATCCCTCGTGATTCTCTGAATCTTTTGATAATATTACACACTGTAGATGGTGGGATCTTCCAAGTCTTCACAATTTTATGTTGAGGAACATTTTCCTGAAATTGTTCCACAATTTTCAGACCAGTTTGTCTCAAAGGTGTGAACCTCTGTCCATTTTACATCTGGGAGGCTCTGCCTTTTCTAAATGCGCCTTTTAAACCCAATCATGTTACTGACTTGTTTAAAAGCTTCTCCAGTTTTGAATTTCAAATCAAATCAAATTTTATTCATAGTGCTTTTCATGCAAAGGCAACACAAAGTTCTTTACATATTAAAAGCAATTTATGCATTAATGAATTTGTACCAATTACTTTTCCAGCCTTTTGTTGCTCCTGTTCCAACTTTTTACAAATGTGTTGCTGTCATCAGATTCAAAATGAAATGGTAAAATGTCTGTTTCAACATCTGATATGTTGTTTATGTTCTATTAAGAACAAAATATGGTTTGATGAGATTTACAAATCATTGCATTCTGTTTTATTTACATTTTACACAGTGTCCCAACTTTTTTTAAGTTGGGGTTGTGTAATCTGTTTACATATTCGGTATCCTCGTCAATCAACTTAAATGATGTTGATCAACCTGTAAATTGTACTGATGTTCAATACTTTGTCAAAAATAGGTTATGAATAAAATACAAATAAGAGTTACCATGTGCCTACCGTTGTACAGACTCTGGTGGGGTGTAATCTCCTCTCCTATGGCCCTCTTCTGCTCCCCTTCTCTTCCAGAAGAGCCACTGCTATACCTCCCCTTGCCATAGTCCACCCCAGGGCTGTGCTGAAAAAGATGATGGCGTCGTATAGATTCTGGGCTCCCCACAATCACCCGCCCTTTCCTCAGGTGCTCCGGGGTTCCTAGCCCCGTCTGCTTGGCCTCAGGATTCCCACTGCCGGCCCCTACCATGTTTACCTGCCAGTGTCTCTGACTCAGCTCTGGGCTGGACTTAGCTGAGCCCCTCCCACTGGCTGGTGATGCTTGCCCTGACATCAGCAGCTGTTTCTGGGCTAGTAGGTCAGAGCTGCAGGGTTTGAGGTGGGAATCACATGATACTCTGGTGGGAGACTTGCTGTGTTTCCCCGGGCTGTGTCCTTGAAGCCCAGGGGGGTCCAGGTTAGTGAGGGACCCACCTCTAGGGCGGCAAGACTGGGGGAAGGTGTGGTACTCTGGAGTTGAGCTGTGCCTCCTGCCAGTGGATCCACACAGATCTCCATGTTGCTCCGAGGAGAGGTATCTTGACGCGGATCCTGGGCCAGCATTGGAGCTCAGGGGAGGGAGTTTCTGGTGGGAGTTATCAGGACTATCTGTGCTTCCTGCACTGGAGGTGCTGCTACCGTCACCAACATCCCGCAGCAGGCCAGGCGCAGGCATGCCTCCACCCAGTTGAGACAGACTACTCTGACTGTCTATAGAGTTCCTGCAGCCCGGGCCTCCCTGGCTACTAATACCACCTCCCCCTCCGGCTGTGGCTGCAGCTCTCTCCTCCTCTAGCATTAAACACACCTCCTTGAGCTCCAAATTCTCCCGGACCACCTCCACCTGCCGCTGTTCCAACTCTTTTAACTTCTGCAGGTAAATGGCCATCTCTTTCCTCATCAGGCTGGCGCTGTAGCGGCCCAGACGCTGCCACTCCCTCGACACACGCTTCCCCTTCTGCCGGTCGTCATCCAAGAAGCAGCACAGGTCCCGCAACTCCTGGTTGTCCTCCTGCAGTTTCTGGTTCACGTCCTGGTTTCCACACACATACACACACAGAGCCACACAAGGACAAATTTACATGCACACTCCTGCTGTGAAAGATTGTTTCATGAAAAGATATACATATAGGCTATATATAACACTGCTATCAAGTGTGAGCTGTTTCTTAAATTCAAGTCTCTTTCTTTTTGTCTTTGGCTACACTCTCCCGCAACAGGCTTAAATGTTTTCTGTTCTAACTGGTGACTAGTTTGACCTTAACTCAGGAGCTAGAAAATGTTTTTGTATCTCAGAAATTAACCTTTCTTCCACATCCTGAACATAGGCTATATCCTAGTATGCTTGTATAATCCTGCAGGGGCCGGGCCCGCCCCCCGCCTCCATCCATCTCACCTTTAAGCTCCGAATTTCGGTCAGGTGCTGCTGCAGCCTCCGGTTCACCTCTCGCATCAGATTTCCGTGCTCCACGATGACCCCTCTCTTCTCCACCTCTGCCCTCCGCAGACGCCGCACCAGATCCTCTTTGCCCCATTTCAGCAGCTCCTCGTCAGATATTTTGGAGATGTCCTCCGCCGGACACTCTGCGCTTTTGGACAGCGGCGGATGTGCGCCCTTCATCTTCACAAACTCCAGAGGATGTTAACAGGAGAAAAGTGCTGCGTTTGGTGAATTCAGAAGAACAAAACGCCAAACCAAAACCCTAATTACCTCCTGATCCAAACGCTTTTCGGGTTCCCCCCACCCACCTTTACTATTAAGTCCGTGGAATTACATGGCTTTCATTTCGGTCGTACTTCTCTCCACCGCCCATGCTGCAGCTCCGATATTCACCTGCTCTTTAGCTATTTTCCTTTGGTTAGAGCATCAGTCTGCATCCTGATCCGTCTCCAGCAGAGCCCTGTGCCGGCTTGACAGGGCGGTTTCTCTCCAGGTGCATGGTGGCCGCTTTGCGCGCTGCCGCTGTCCAGCACAGGATGGAAGAAGAAAGAGGAGGAGCAGAAGGAAGAGGGGAACTGCACGGAGAGGTTGCAGGTGCATAACGGAGAGCCAAGAGGATAAGATGTGTTAGTGTAGAGAACAGACCCCCCCCCCTCTCTTTCTCTCTCTCTCTCTCTCTCTCTCTCTCTCTCTCTCTCTCTCTCTCTCT
>JAOXYM010000017.1:216866-228860 GCA_028567055.1 Leptatherina wallacei | reverse complement strand
ACACACACACACACACACACACACACACACACACACACACACACACACACACACACACACACACACACACACTCTTCCATTGTACTCCAGTCTGTTAAATCACATGGTGTTGCATTCTCGTGAGGGACTATAACGGGAGCATAACTATTAACTGTGAAAAAGATGGTGTATTTATTTGTCCCACAGTGCTTCTCCATGCTCAGTGTGAGGTCCTTTTGTCCTCATGTGACAACATGTAGGGTGCAGGCCTGTACGCTGTCAGCTTGCGTTTAAATGAATGCCAAGGCACATTTCTCCATGATGAAAGTGTTCCTGGCTGAAAAAAGGAACATTTTGGGTCGCTTTGTTTAGGAATGGTTTCCTTTTTTAACACATTTAAAGATCTTTTTCTAGTGCATGCAAAGTAAACTATGAATTAAGTTTAAAAACTGGCAAAATTCTTGTGTTAATGTCATTTACCAGTTATGTCCAAGCAGTTAAGCTCACTAGTGTAGCAATTATTACTGATCAATTTCTATTTGTTCCCTGTCATCTGGAAGGAGATACCACACCCTGAGAGGCCACACTAAACCGCTGAGGAATGGCTTCTTTCCCTAAAGCTGTAGCCTCAATAACTCCACCCAAACATTCACACATACTGTATAAAGACAGTTAATGTCTGAGCTATGCAACAACCAATCACCTGGGCAAATATCCAATAATCGCTACTACTGTTTACTTTTTACTGTCTAGTTTATAATCCATGTAACATGCTGCTTTTTTGTAAAATAGTGTGTAAGCCAGAAATAATTTAGCCAGAGGGTTAAACTGAAATTACAATAAGATACCCTTATTTTCTTGCAAAGAGGAGGGGAAGGTGGATGGGCTGTTTTTCATCTATGAGACACAATTTAACAAATGGATGCACCAGAATCAGAACTACCTGGATAGGGTTGAAATATGTCATGGTTACTACTTAAATATATTTTTTGTACTCTACCATCATCACATTATTTAATAATGATGATAATAATGACACAGCTTATTTATATAGCACTTTTCAAAAAACTCAAATCTGCTTTACAGTATTAAAGAACTGTTAAACAAGGCAAAATACAGAAAATTGGTAAAAACTAAACAAAAAAGGTCAAAACAAAAAGTTCAAGGAAAGTTTGTGATGAAAGCAGATGGAAACCAGTGGGTTCTTAGTTGTGATGAGGAGGTTGGTATTAATGTAGCGGAGGGTACAGGAAGGGGTGTAAGGGTGAATAGGGAGCCTGGTTATGCATGGCTTTATGGGTGAGTAGGAAGTTTGAATTTGATATGGTATGGATTAGGGAGCTGGGGTGATGTGGTCTAGGGTGTGGGTGAGGAATATACTGAAGTCTATTGAAGAGGTTGGTGGTAGTGCCATAAAGAATGCTAATACAGTAATCTATGCGGGATGTATGAAGGCGTAAATGAGGGTTTCGGCTGCAGGAAGCGAGAGAGAGAGAACGGGGTCGGGGTGAGTGATGTTTTTAAGATGAAGGAAAGTTGTTTTAGTGACCTGTTTTAATGTGTTGTGTAAAGGTGAGTTTGGCATCAAAAGTAACTCCAAGGTTCCAAGTCAAGTCATTTCATTGTCCCCAAAGGGAAACTTTGTTCACAGACAGGTCCTAAAGACATTACAACATCAAACGATGATATCTCACGTACATCAAACATGACGGTCCGATAAAATCACCAATGAAAACCACTAAAGAAATCAAAGCCAATTGGCATTGGGGCAAGGGTGACAGAGTGGAGTTATGGGAGGTGAAAATCTTTGATGTGGAGGTAAGGAATCGGGACCGATGACGAGATTGTCAGATTTACTGAAGTTGAGTTTGAGAAAATTATTTTGCATCCAAAAACTATAATCAGACAGTTGGAAAGAGTAGCATGAGTCTGAAGGTTTGATAGACTTGGTGGATATACAGTTGAATGTCATCAGCATAACAGTGGAAATGGAGACCGTGATGATGATCTGACCGAGGAACAGGATAAAGAGGAGAGGACCAAGCACCGAACCCTGAAGGACACCTTGCTACTAGATGCTATTTGGTCAAGGGACATGTAATTGCTGTCATGACCATTAGCGGCAGTATATTCTAATCATGAGACCATTAGAATATAGTGACGATGCAGCAATCACCAGGTCCGGACCTGTTGAGCCAGGGTCAACGCGTTCCCTGCTGCAACACAGCCGGTTCAAATGAAATCTTTCTCCAACAGCTTGTCAAGCTCTGCACAAGCCTCGTAATGACCCATTATTTAAGTAGCTGACAATCATCTCAATAGAAGTTTATTGAACTTAAATGAAGGCAGCACATCAACATAAATGATCAAGTTGAAACATTTCAAAGCTTCTCTGTGGTGATTTGTTCCAGACATGTTGTTTAAAGGGTCGCTCTCCCCAAATGTGCCATCGGATCCGAGCGGGTCATCTTGCTGATGGGTGGCCAAGCTGACCGCTTGGTCTCCCGGGCGCTGAACCCATGGCTTGTGTGAGGTCCCCATTAGGAGGACGAAAGTCTCTTTTTATGTTGTGTAATTTAATTTCTTCAAATATGAGGATTGAAAGTGCAAAATTCAGAGTTTTTAGAACGGACTTCTCAGTAAGTTTTTGGTAACAAGATTTTCTTGGGGATCTGATTTCTGAAGTTTTTAGATGTAATCAAAATATTTTTTAATTTGAAATATGCAAACTTATTTAGTAATTGATTTCATGTAAATTTGTGTAAAATGTTCAACTCCAATTCTCCCAAAATTCTGGGACAAATAAACAGAATGCAATAATTTGCATATTTTATTCATATCAGATGTTGAAAATGAGTCATTTTATCATTTCATGAAAAGTATGAGCTCATTTTAACTCTGATGGCAGCAACACATCGGTAAAAAGATGGATCATTGGCAACAAAAAGCTGGGAAAATAATTAGTACAAATTAAAAACTGGATTAGGTTGCATGGCAGCAGGTCAGTAACATGACTGGAGCATTTCAGAGAGACAGTCTCAGATGTACAGATGGACAGAGGTTCACCAATCTGAGACAACTTTTTTGGAAATGAAATCGTAGTTTCTGGAATAAGAATCTTCATATGAAGTTGTTCCTGTTCAGAGATGAAGCATAAAATGAATCAAACACTACGGAGAGAATTCTACAGCAGGAAATGTGAAAATTAATTTTGGACGAGACTACAAAAATATCTTTAGAACTCTTGATTGTCAAGCAAAACGAGCTATTCTGAAAATAAACAATGAATAGTTGTATATTAATAAAAGATAAACCTTGTTAAAGATGTATTACGAGGGATTGGGTTGCAGTGATTGGAAGATACTCGCTTTTGTGTTGGTTCGTGCTTTATTAGCAGTACACCTCCGTTTGAACGTCGGAGAGTGGAGGCGTCACATGGGCGGAGGCCTCAGAGTTGAAAGCTGTTTTAAAGTCTGTTTTATTCATAATGGTCCCTTCAGAGGGTTGAATCAGCCCTGTGTGTGAACACCGAGGAGCCCTGCGATGTGCTACTCTCTGCCCTTCTAAACATTAGATTTTATTTTAAGGGTAAAATGGCTGGCTGCTGGTGGACAGGTCCCTATCATTCCAGCTGAAATCTTTAGCATAATTATTTCTAAGTTATAAAAGAAGAAGTAAGAACAGGAAACACTCAGGGTGGAAAGCAGATTCTTTTTCTACAGTGCTTGTAATTCATCTGCAGTTATAATGAAATTTTAAGTTGTACAACCCAGTTTTCATAAATCTGATACTGTTGGAAAGTCTTTCTCTTTTAAATGGAGCCACATTTGTAAGGAAAATGCATTCGTGGGATGAGCAGCAGAGTTGAATATGTGGGTGAGAATTCCATTCTTCAACCAGCATCTGTCACCAGTCAGCCAATGTGGTTGTGTTGGTCACTCTGGTACCAACAGCAGCCAAGACTGATCCCACAAGAGTTCAATGGAGTTGAGGTCAGGGCTGCAGGCAGGTCCTCCATCGTCTGGAGGTAGTCTCTGATAAATGGACCAGAGTTTTCATCTTGGAGGATAGAGTTGAGTCTCTGACTGGGGAGATATGGGATCACCGCTGGTTGTAGAATCTCATCCCCATATCTCTCTGCAGTGAGTTTCCTCCAATGATGACAAGCCTTGTTTTTTTCATTTAGGGGGAGATGCTGCCCCACACCATCATGCTGCCTCCACCAAAACCTGTTGTCCTATCGGTACAGAAATCGGCTGTGTTTTCTCCACACTTGGACCCTCGATGATCACAGGAGCTGCTAATCAGACACCTGACTGTCATTACCTGGACAATCAGAAGCTCCAAACAAGAGTCAACAGCAGAATCAGCTGTTTGGCATTGATAGAGAAGATTTAGCAAGTTCCACATACTCATCTCAACAGACTGTCCAGTAACATAAGAGTTATTACCAAGAAGCATTGTTACAGCAAATAATCCACCAAACACTCATTTACTGACATTTTGAGCCTGGACTAGAAAAGCATTGTAATCAATCATATTTAGAATAAATGTGAAAAGGTTGCAAAGAATTTAAACTTCAAAGAGAGTTGATTGTAGAAGACTAAAACAGGATTATTAAATTCATTTGTCTCTAAAGGCGATTACATGCACATTGTCTGAAGTTCAAGGTATTGCAACAAAACATTGTCCGTCTCAGCGATCAGGGACTAATGCTGATTTATATTTCACACGTAGTTCAGTCAAGAATGGCTTTATCTGGGAAAGAGGCATATTCAAGATTCTCACATTCTGTTTCATTGACGCTGTAATGAAAATGTAGGTTTTCCTTTCACTCCTGCTGGGAGGCTGCTGGCCAGCTGCGGAGCAAAGCACCTGCAGCTGCTGGTGATTCAGTTGCATTTAAGGACACTTCCTGCAGGATGGAAGTTTATTGTAATTATGAATTACTGATTAAGAATAACCTGTTCTGACAGTCCTCTTGTGGCAAGTGCATCAGAAGCTGTGGGAATATTATGTAAATTCCCATTGGAGACATAAATAGGGGAACTGTGTCAGCAGTGGTGGCTGAAGGCTGGCTGGATGTGGGGCTGTATTTATGTGGATCATGAAGCACCAGCTGACACGCAATCTTAATCCAGTTAAGGTGTGATGAGTATGCTTCTGGCATTGATTGATGTGTCATCTTTGCAGGATGGACCAAATTTGCACGGCTCACGCGTGCACTCACCAACAATCGCAACACGCTGCAGCAGATGGCACCCATTGGCAAACATGAAGTCAGCCATAAACAGTCGAGATTGGCGGAGGTGAGCATGCGCACACAGACGTACCCAAATTCTCAGACTCACACTGTATATGTATGGACTTACAGCAAGCGACAGGTACTTTTCCTCACACTGTGATGCAGGTTATGTGTTACTGGAGTCTTTCTTTTTCTTCTTCTGCTTCCTTTTTTAATCTTACAGAGCCGTGGACATGAGTCAGAAACAAAGAATCATCATAGTTATCAGTGAGATTTCAGGAACTGCTAAATCACAGGTTTTTGTTAGCATGAACATTTCGGTGCAAAAGATTGCTGGTTAAAGACTCTTTCTGCACAATATTTGACAACTTTTTCTACTTTCCTTCTCATGATTTATTTATGAGAAATAAAAATCAAATGGTTAGTTACTGTAATTAATATAAAAGATACAAAATGACTCTGGAAGAAATCTGGAATCTAAAGAATCTGGATATTGCAACAGCCCAAAGTGCAGAAATCTGTCTGATTGAAATACTGTGATCAGATCTTAGGAGAGTTGGGCATAAGGGCTAGATGTTCAGACGATCTCAAAATTTGATTATTATTAAATTCAGTTGATCTCGGTGATAAGCATGAGACATTTTCTGTAGCTGATCCATCTACAGAGCCAGCTGTGTATCTTTCTCTATACTCCAGTCCACTAGTTGGTGGTAATGCACCTTTAAGCTGGTTGCTAATTGCCAAGAAAACTCAAAAGGGAAGTGATAAAATAAAAAAAAGACCTGCCAGGAGGGCAGAAATGTGTGTGACTGTAGCTGAAGAGAGCCATGAAAGTAGATGTCAGGGCTCACGTCTATCTTTACTTTATTTCTTTATTTAATCTCTTTATTACAGTTTATCTCTATCAGAGAGACTCTGCTTCTCTAAATGCTCCTTTTATACCCAGTCATGGGACTGACCTGTTGCCTAGCAACCTAATTAGTTGTCAAATGCTCCTCTAGTTGTTTTTTTTGTTTTTTTTTATTAATGTCAACAACTTTACCAGCCTTTTGTTGCTCCTGTTCCAACTCTTTATGTTTAGAAATGTTAAAATGTCTGTTTCACCTGATATGTTGTTTATGTTCTGCTAGGAAAAATATGTGTTGAAGAGATTTGGAAATCATTGATTCCCCCTTTTTTTTTTATTTTCTTTTTTACATTTTACAGTCAACTTTTTAAAGTATTTTGGAAATGGATGCTATGGAGTTCAGATATTTAAAAAAACAGTTGTAAATTCTGATAAATTATATGCCTGCCTTGTCTTGATAAATGTCCTCTACACGCACAGATGGAAATATTTCCCATCTCCATACTCTTAAACCCAGTATTTGGACCCCATAAGATATATTTTACCTCACCAGAACAGTGAGCTCTCACTTCTTTGACCCTACAAACATAAAAAACAAAGACACACACCATAGCATGCAACGATTTAATCTCTGCACTCTTGGCATTATTTCTGCTCAAATGAGTTAAAGAACACACGTGAACCAACAGATGGACGTTGGCGTTTGAGCTCAGCCTCAGGACCTTAATACCTGCACCCCTCCCTCTCTTACATTCACATGCCAACTTCCCTCAAACTGCAGTTGTTTGACAGAACGAGTGGTGCTCTCCCCCCTGCTCCTGTCGACTGCAGCTGTCATTAATATTTCATGCCGGTGGGGAGAGAGAGGCGCGGCGGTGTGGGCATTCGTGATTTTAACTGCAGCCGGAATTTGGTAAATGGATTTTGAGGTGTGGAGAAAGATGGCTTAAATCTAAGTTCACCCACCTGTTTTATTCATGAGGGTCTTAGCAAAGTGTTTTGCCTTTTAATCAGGGTTTGTTTGAGCTGCATCCCTGCTTAGTGCATGGGGTGAAAAGTGGCTTTTTAGCAGAATTGTTACTTCCAGGTAGGCTGAAAGGTGAAAGGAGAGGGGGTGAGGGGGGAGGAGAGAAATTGGAAAGGAGAAAAGTGCAATCAAATAAAAAAAAAGAAAAGAGAAAACAGTCATGAAGGAAGAAAAGTAGCACTTAAAGGAGGAAAGAAGGGTATGTGATGAGAGAGATTTGGAAGCAAGCCTACCAAGTTGGGAGGAAGGAAGATGTCGAGAAGGATCCAAATCAGAATAGGTGTACCAAACTGAAACACTTCCTCAGCCTGCAGGCGCCGAGTCAGAGCGTAACATAATGACCTGAGTGGGCTCATTACCACAGGTGATCCATCTGCTTTGCATCCTGAAAGGCACAGCTGGGATGTTCTGCTGAGGATGCTGTTGAGTGTCAGATGTGTAAGCAAGGCTGTTACTTATTTAACCTCAAACTGCTGCTGACTTACTCTGCAGCCCTCTTCTTCTTCTTTTTTAAAGCAGCGATGCTCATGATGACCGGGGGTTTGTCACAATCTGTGGGTTTATGTTTTATGTTGCAGTCTGTTTTAGTTTCTAGTCTTGTCATTCTTATTTTGTTGAGTTTTTGCCCTTGTGTTTTCTGTTTGTTTGCTTTACTTCCGGTCATTTTATTTATCTTAGCCAGAGCTAATTTTCATCCCCAACACATCACAGCACAAAGCAGCTGTGCAATAAAAACAATCTAAATATAAAATACAGTGCAAGTCATCCTAGCTAATTATGTTCACCACAATCATGAATGAGGACAGGCCGGATTTTCTAATGACGATAATTTCAGGGTTTTTGTACAAGAATTGAGGGTGATTCCCGTATATCGGCTGGTAATGTGTTCCAGGTTTGAGAGGCGTGAAATGAGAACACAGATCGACCAAAAACACTCATTCGAAGTCCCATCCGGAGCTGGCTCTTTTCTTGATGTATGCTTGTAGAGGGGCTGGAACTAAACGATGGAGGATCTGAAAGAGGCATTTTCTCAACGCGCCCCCTATCGACGGCTAATCCAGCATCCATCTTCATCTTCATCCTACCTGTACTGTGAGGTCTCTCCAGACAGTAAAAACAGTCTTATCTTGACTCTTGTCTGGTCTCTTGATCTCGCTGTCTCTATTTTGTTTCCTCTCTTCCTCCGTTAATGTCTTCCAACGTCTCTTTGCTGAATCCGCCACGGTGCGCATTCAAAACAGCCGGTTTGTTTACATCCACTTTCTAGCGTGTGATAAATGCGCCAAGGGAAACTCTGCTGCAACGTCACTCAGCGTCCTGGAAGATAGAGTTGTATAGTGCTGTTTCTTAGAGTTTTAAGGTTGAGAAGTTAAGGAATGGGTCTTTAAACACCAAAGCGGAGTCTCCAAGCTACTTGGGGGTTTTTAGCTTTCCGTCTCGAGCTTTTAGGGCTTGTTTGTAGACGGCTTCAACTGACCTCAGAGTTGTCTAACACGCTGATGTCCAACTGGTTACGCAGGACGACACATGTGATGTGATCATTAAATACATTCTGGCTGAATCGGATGTCACGTTGTCTCTAATAAACATAGAATTTATTCAGTTTTTTAACTTGTTTAAAGAAAAGTGTCGAGTCTAGATGTCAAATTCCTGAGCAACCTGGAGTTTTGTTCCATTTAGCATCACAGCCGGATCTGTTCTGTTACACCTGCTTCTCATTTCTACAATCAGGCCCTCAGTTTATGTTCCAGGTTGTTCTTTGTCCTGTGCCACTTCATTGTGTGTGTTGGCATTTCCAGTGTCAGTTCTACTAGTTTGGCCTTTTGTTAGTTTTGTTTCTGCTTCTGCAGCATTTTCTGTTTTATTAAATCATCTGAACTCATCCCAACATCCACCTGTGTCTGCATCTTCCTCTTCCTCATCTCCTGCTTCCACATACCTGACACTTGTTTGATTGGTAGCTCTGATGAGGATTAGATTAGCTTGTGGTTGCATTTCTGAGTGTTTATAATAAGAGTTATTAGCTGTATGGGCAGTAACTGAAGTGAGTTGTAGGGGTTTCAGTTCCTTCATTATCATAATCATAAGTATTTTTGATCAGTATTGGTAGTTGATAAGAGATTATTTGTGGGGGTATTTTTATTGGAAAAGAAGGAGAAACTATCTCTGTTTAGGTTAATTACAATTAAATTAGTTTTAAGCAGAATGTCTTGTTTAAATAATGAGTTGAGGGGTTAATGTGTTATCTTTGTTCTGCAGAGGAGGCCAAGCTCAGTGGGGAAAACACTTTTTCTTTCTTCTCCCCCCTTTTCCATTCCAGTCAACCTCTGTTTCCCTGCCATCCCAATCCAAACACACTCATAATGGGATTCTGCTCCGACAAACCAGCTGAACATGGTGCAGAACAAAAAACTTCTCTAAAAAAACAGCAGCTTGGGATGATGATGATTAACAGACCTGAAAAAGCTTATTTTGTTTTCCTTTATTTTTATTTTTATCTTTTGAAAACAGAATTTCTTCATATTTGAAAAATGTTCATCTCTCTTTATTTGAGGTGCCGTTCCAAAACATCTGACAACTACAAATGTTTTTCATTGAATGAAATCAACTTATTTTTAAATGTCTCAACAAACTAGATATATTTGAACTTACAGGACTTGTTGGGCGATGTTGTGGGACAGATCTTTTCCTCCACTCATACCTTGACTGTCCAATAAAGTTTCACAGTATTCAGCTTTATGTGCAATCTTGGTTTAAACAGACAGATATTTCACAAGCTACAATACAAAAGAATTGGTTTGATTCAAATAAATTAACTTTAAACCTCAATAAAACCAAATTTCTAATTTTTGGGGATTGCGCCATCAATGTGGACAGAAACTTATTAATAAATGGTACAGAGATAGAACGAGTGAATGAAATAAAATTTCTTGGAATAATCATACAAGACAAACTTAGTTGGAAATCTCATATAAACCATATCAAAGCAAAGATATGTAAATAACTAGCAATCATTTCAAAAGTCCAAATGTTCCTGAATGAAAACAACTTGTATCTTTTGTATTGCTCCCAGGTTCTGCCTGACATGACGTATGGTCTAGAGGTGTGGAGGAATACATATAAAACTAATCTTAATCCGATCTTTATAATAAAAAAAAGGATTGATCAGAATAGTAAATAAAGCAGCTCACAGGGAACATAACAAACCACCTTTTTGTTCATTTAAAAGCTTTAAAGTTTAAGGACTTGGTTGACTTCAAAACTGCACAAGTTATGTACAACATAAAGAACAATAACCTGCCTGATCATATTCAGGGTTTTTTTCAAACAAGAGATCTTATTTATGATTTTCGAGGGGGGGGGGGGTTCAAAAAACCAAACGTTAGAACGAATGTAAAGCAACTTTGTGTTTCTGTTGTTGGGGTGAAAATATGGAACGAGTTGGACCAAAGATCTAAAAGACTGTTCAACCTTATTTCAATTTAAAAAAACATTATAAACTCGTATGCGGAGATTGAATTCTAACTGTAACAAGAAAACGGCATTTACAGTGAATATGTATGTGTGTATATACATATGGGTGTATATGTATATATATGGTTTTTGTTGTTTTTTTTGCATCCTGTGAATTGGGATTTGTGTATTGTGCACTAAAGTAGTGCCAGTATTATAAGGGATGATTTAAAACATTGGCATCTTTTCTAATTCGGTTAAAATATTGTGTACTGGGGCGGGCAAAATAAGCTTCGGCTTCTGCCTTTTCCCTCACAGAAATCTGTGTATTTGTTTATTTTTATTATTCGGGATGTTTGAATAAATAAACTAAACTGAGACTGAAACTGAAACATCCCTCAACCAAAACTGAATTTAAAGGATAATAAAAAACATTTTGGATCTAAATTAAAACTTAAATCACTTCTAAGTCCGACCGTTTTGCACTTCGAGTAAAGATTTTCTGAAAATCCACCAGCTGCTTTTTGGAAAGAGAAGAAACAAGTAAACATATTTCCTTGATGGAGGAAGTAATGAAAACATCCCTCAATGCAGCGTACCAAAGAGAATTTACAGCTTTCTGTAGTTCATATGTTCACATGATGCAAATCAATCTTTAAACTAAATTTGAAGGTGGTTAATACAACATATGCTTAGATATTGAACATTTATAAATAAACAGTTTATCTGAAAAAAAGAAGAAATTTCTAATAAGGAAATGATTTTATTCATCTTTATGTCCCAAAAGTTTATCCAAAACACCAAATTGTATCTTAAGAATATTAAGATGACAGTGAAAAATAATTTTAAGATTTTGTGGAATTTTGTGAGTTCAATTAAAATGACATAAATGATCAATGATTTGCTTCTATTTTTATTGTCAGGGATTGAATGAGTTGTTTCTGTATGTCTTTGTTTACTGTTAACTAATCTAATCTAAAATTAAAAAAGAAAAAGCTGTTTTTGTTCAAATTCCAATTAAACAGAACATTTCATACAAATTCAGCACATGCAGTGAAAATAAAAAAACAAATGTGTGAGAATGCATTGGAGTAGTATAAATATAAGTTTCACATTATATAAAAACAAACAAGTTTTCTACATATTTAGTTTAATTCTGTTTTCATCAGTGATGATTAACTGTGAGTCTAATAACATTCTCATAAATGCATCTGAGAAAAGATTGAAGATGAAGGTAAACAAAAGTAACCTTGTCTCCGCTGTTGGCAGAATAACACTCATCGTCCACTTTATCAGATCCACCGTCTAGTATCAGGTTGGACCTTCTTTTTCCTCCAGAACGGCCTTCATTCTTGGTGTGATAGACCCAACAAGGTGATGGAAACATTCCTCAGAGGTTCTGCTCCATATTGACATGATAGCATCACACAGTTGCTGCACATC
>JAOXYM010000017.1:173412-190795 GCA_028567055.1 Leptatherina wallacei | reverse complement strand
TTGATTGATTGATTGATTGATTGATTGATTGATTGATTGATTGATTGATTGATTGATTGATTGATTGATTGATTTTTGTGGTGGTCACCACTACAGTCTCACAGCAAGAAGGTTGTTTGTTCAAGCTTTGGCTGGGGAGGGGTTCTATGTGTTGGCCCTGTGTCAGACTGGAGACCGGTCCAGGGTGTACCCTGCCTTTCACCTGCTATTGGAAAATGAAATATAATTAATCCAAATTGATTCATGGGTAAGGTGACCCTTCTCTAGAATTAATTTACTAAGGCTTGGCAAGATTTTAGCATATATACACAACTGGTTGTCTCACCTTTTAAACTATTCAGCAGTATTTTACCGCTCACGTTAGCAGCTAAGACCGTGGGCACCCCCATGTTCAACAACAGAAATTGATGTGACCAAACATACTCTAAAATAAATCCAATATGGGCGCCCTGTCAAGGCACAACAGAAGTAAGTTAAAGTCACATTTTCTCTAGAACAGGTTTACAGTTCATCCTTTTATCAAAAACAAAACAGTCTGATGTTATTTATCTGATTTACATGACGGCATGACATAGCTGCTCTCTGTGTCCATGGTGGAGAGCAAACACACACAGATATGTGATTACACAGAGACAGAGTTCGCATGTCAGAAAATGCATCAACCAGCTGGAAACCAGACAAAAATATGTTACCAAGGCCGCTCTTCATTTTCCAATCTTTACCAATAGAGGTCCCCATGTCCCCTTTTAAAATAATTAACAAATGGTTTTCCAAATTCATATAGGCAAATAAAAAACCCAGAATTAAATTCAAAAGTCTTTTAAGTGCGAAAGAAAACGGGGGTCTGGTTTTACCTAATTTGAGGAATTACTATTGGGCAGCCCAGCTCAGATCAATGGTTGCTTGGGTAACTCGGGCTAAAGATAGTCAGTGGGTTGATATAGAACAGAACGACTACCCAGATATGAAGCTAGACACAGCCCCATTTTAAAGTTAGGGCACCTGAGGACTGAATAAAATCAGCAATTCACGGGTTAAAAATACTTGAAAAATTTGATCACAAGATACCTCGACTTCCTGTTATCAATATGGAGAACAGTGACACAGGCTTTAAAAACTGGGAGGAGACATGTTTTAGTACTCTTCGACAGTTTGTTTGATGGAGAAACCTTAATGTCATTTGAACAGCTTAGGCAGAAGTATTATATTCCAGCTCATGACTTCTTTAGGTACCTACAACTCGGACACTATTTGATCAATCACAAGGAATGGGACTAATTATGTGCACTACCATTGAAATTTGAACACTTTCTTATGCTGGCCATTAAAGGAACTATCAATGAGAAATTTATTTCACACATACACAAAATATAAATATATAAATATACAATCTTACTTAAAGAAGTAAAATTGGATTAATCTGAACTGAACTCCTTTGAGACTGCAGAGCAAAATAACCAGGAATTATATTTTCTTCTATGTTCTTCTCAGGTACATGGACTTCTTCCCATTCCCCTCCAACGTCAGCACAGACTTTATGTTTGAGAAAAGTGCCAACTACTTTGACACAGATGTCGCTCCTAAAAGAGCAGCAGCTCTGTTACCCAGAGCCAAAATCCTGGCCGTGCTCATCAACCCATCTGACCGGGCTTACTCCTGGTACCAGGTGGGAACCGTCACATTCTAGAGGATCATCTACTCTTCAGCTGAAACTGTCAAATGGAAGGGTTCCCTCATCATTTCTGTTTGTGTTAATGACCACAGCACCAGAGGGCCCACCAGGACCCCGCAGCCCTCAACAACACTTTCCATGCAGTGGTGACGGCAAGACCTTCAGCCCCCAGAGATATCCTCGGACTTCAGAGACGCTGCCTTTATCCTGGGATCTACACTACCCACCTGGAGCGCTGGCTGCAATACTACCAGCCCACCCAGGTAACATCATAACAACAATATGATGGCATCATATTAGACCTGTGATCTGGTCTTTCTTCTGGTTGCTGTGATGTGTTAATGAGTCATGACTTTTTTTGTGTTTGTACTCAGCTCCACATCGTGGACGGGGCTCTGCTCCGGTCAAATCCAGCACAGATGATGGAGGGAATCCAAAGGTTCCTCGGTGTCACTCCCATCTTCAACTACACTCAGGCTCTATTGTTCGTAACACACTCAGATGCAGCTAAAGCACACACACACACACAGAATATATAGTATATTTATAAGACTGTTAGATTAGATTTTAGAAACAAAAGAAGAAATATTTAAGCACTAAGTATGTATAAGTACTATATGAATTTGTGTAAATGGGTGAATGTGACATGTAGTGTCAAAGCGGTTTGAGTGGTCATGTGATTAGAAAAGCGCTTCGAAGTTCAGTCCATTTACTATTTTAATGATTTATCTTGTGTCTTAAGGTACGACGACAGCAAAGGTTTTTGGTGTCAACGTGTGGAAGGAGGCCGAGCGAAATGCCTGGGGAAGAGTAAAGGCAGGAAGTACCCAGAAATGAGCTCTGAGGTGCGCCTTACACCATCTTCGCCTGAAACACCTGAGCCATTTCAGACATGGCGTTAGTCAGAAAGGCTTTTGTCACATCTGTATTAATGCTCTTTATTCATTCAGTCATCAGTCATATGACACTTTCCACATATTTATTCAGTTTACACAGCTGGTCCTACAAGACAGATTTTTTACAGGTTTACTGTCTCCCCTTTAACATACTCCCTAAGATCTGGTTAAGTCGATATAGAAAGTGCAGCAAATCGGTTTTTGGTGGATGAAACCACAAAGGTATGAGAACGGGCTCCAGAGTAAAATTTTTTGTAACACAAATAGGGCTGGGTGTTAATTCAATCACGATATATATCGAACAATTGACGTGTGGCGCAATAGGAAAAAAAAAGGGTTGACAATAGGTTTGATAGAAAACACAGTTTCCTTCCTCTTTCATTACAGCCCATCATGGAGCTTAACACTACAGTCTTTACTTCCTCCCAACCAATCAAAAACGCAGATCCAGGCACACTCTACAACCTCTTTTGTCTTTCAAACCACAACAGAGCTCACTTGTATTGCAAAAGGAAAAAAAAGGTGGCAGTAGTTCTCCGGAATGGCAATGTTTTTGTTTCCATTAGACCTGTCAGTTAACGTGTTGACACCAATTCCTTTAAATGGCACTATTTCTTTTTTAACCGTCCTCGTAGTTTCAGGAGGTGATAAAGAAATCAGGTTGTGGTTCTGAAGCAGAAATGGACACAGCTGATTCAGAGATCAGCTGACTGTCCGTGCAGATAGCTGCGGAGACGTGCAATCATTACGATCATGCTGTGCTGTATTCAGGGTTAGTTAGGAAAAAACAACTCTAAAAGTATAATAGAGACCTGCAATGGGTGGGAATTCCTGCAGGACCCGCCACAAATATTGTGGGTTCGGGTGGGATTCACATTGCCCCAGGCGGGAGTGGGCGGTGAGACCAAAACACCTCAGGTCCTGCCTCCCACACACATGTCCCAAAAGATTCACAGAGACAACAGCGTGTGAGACAGAGAAGCAGATGATGGGTGGTAAGGAGGAGTTGGAGGGCAAGGTGAAGTCGGTTGAAAGTAAAATAAGAGATGTCACATACAAAGTGCAAGCTAACAAAAGTGGGAAGTCAGACATTTGGAGTCGCTTCCAAATTGTTGTGGATGAAGACGGCAAGCTGCTGGACTATGCTAGCTGCAAAAACTGTCAAGAGTCCTGGTTTACGCCGGCAAAACGGGCACGTTTGGTTTAAGACGGCATATATGTGCTATTCTCCCTGGTCAATGCAAAATAGCCTTCAGTCATACAGAAACGACCCCCCCCCCCGTTGCCTCTTCAAGTGAAACAAGGCATCACTGAAAAAAATGTGTGGATTTGTGCTGCAGAGATATCTGTCCCTTTGACGTGGTCACAGGGAAAGGTGTCATTAAATTTGTTGAACACCTAGTGGACATTGCAGTAAAATACAAGAAATTTGATGTGAGAAAAGCGCTCCCACATCCAACCACAGTGTCCAGACATATTGAGAGCCATGTGCAGGCCACGCAGGCAGAAATAAAACCTACTATTGAAACATGTGGATGTGCACCACTGATATTTGGACTGAAGAGTATCACAGGACATCATTCATTTCAGCTACTCTTCTCTGCATAAATGACAAATTTGAGCTAGTGTCAAACGTGCCTAAAACATCTGAGAATATAAAAAATACTGCTATTCATTAAACTCTGCGTGTTTCGAAAAGACGCCTCATTGCTCTGCCAGAGTGTTTTTTTTTTTACCTGGAGGGTCCAGGCACTGTGGGGTGCTTCCGGGCCAGGCTCTTCCTGCGTCTCGCCAGGTGTAGTTCCTGGGCGCTGTGATTCTGGAACCTTCTGCACACATTTCATCTTGGTCTGGTAGATCCACAGGCCATGCCGGTTCTTGCATAACTTACCACATACGCATTCAATAGTTATTGTCGTATTTCTGTTGCCACGTGTCGTCATCTTTTGGTCCGCCTGGTGGGATTCTCTTCCACCCCCACCCCCTCAGGAATCCCTGGGGTTTAGCATAGGTTTTGTAAATTTAACTAACGTTTTGATCCGTCTAGCAGCACTAGGTAGTCTTTATTTTATACCCGGGGAAAACACTTGTCTTCCACGAAAATCAGATTTTAATTATTGTATTAGCGAAATTGCAGTGAATAATTAAAAAACAAAAAACACAACAAATAAATTCATTATTTTATTTTTCTTCTGGTGAAAAATATCTGGAGGATAGGCCATGACCTAGGTAACAATCCAGTTATTAGTGAATGCCTTTGCAAAATGCTTTGTAAATCCTACAAAATAGTGTGATTAACAAAAAAAGCTGGCTTTTAGACCTCTGCGCTGTGTGCACAGCAGCCAGGTGTTCATAGTAGCGCAGGTCATATGACTCAGGGTGGTTTGTATGTAGAGTGTCAAAGCCTCGCTCAATGCTCTGCACTCTGGTAAAATCCCTCATAAACTATAATTATAAGATTGTCTTCTGAATTTGCATTAAAAAAACTCGGGACCCGAAGGAATCTCTCGGACGGACGGGAATGGGATTGAAAATCCAGTGTTGTGCAGGTCTTCACAGTCAACCTCATACAAGGGCAGCTAAAATGTTAATGAATTTAAAAAATCAGAGTTTTTTTCTTTTAATCTTTGTTGGCTTCCTGACAGCTGTGATGGAAAATACCCAGTTAAAAATTTTATCAAACAAAATAGATAAAATCAATATAAAAGATTTTTAAAAATTCTGTGATTAGTGTGCAATTAATCGTGAGTTATCTTAGTTTTTATCAATACTTAACTGCCATTGATCGCATGTGGTTCCTGACGACCTTAGCTTCCATCCATTCCAGCTTCCAAGTTTTGGTTAAAAAAAGTGGTTGAATAAAGGTAAAACGGCTTCAGTGAGCAGAATCGTACCACAACGCTATCTGCCTCTTCTGCGTTAACTGTTAGCTGAATTTGGGTCATAGGTATGAGAAATATTTCAGGGACAACTTCAGGCCAGATGCTACCTTATACTAAGCTAGCACCTGGTCATAACAGAACACGGCAACTCTTCTACTCTTCTCCAGTTCCTACCGTATAACTCCACCCCTTCTCCACTACAGCAGCAGCACTATATAGTCCCAACATATGTGAAACTCCTGTTCACCCAAAACTAAAATAAATCTCATCTGATAGCAACCCGCTATCAGTAAACGTCAGCAATGGTAACAGTGTTGTGACTGTGGAAAGCATAACTAATTACCCGAACAGAAACACAGGCATGCAGGTAAAAAGATTGTCTATAGTGACAGACAGCGCACTCCAACACAGGAAAGGGGAAGCTTATCAGCCCTACCCTGCATTAAGACTAACCTGAAACTTTGATTGGGAAAATTTCTCTATTTCAAAAATGTGATGTTGTTTATGTTCTACTGGGTATAGTCCTGACTTTTATGGTTTTGTGTTTATGTAATATGATCTTTTGTCTGGTTCTCATGATCTCTGTCTGTGTGTGTGTTTGTGTGTGTTGCAGTCGCGTGCCTTTCTTGCAGAGTATTACCGGGACCACAACATGGAGCTGCTTCGTTTATTGAACCGTTTGGGCCAACCACTGCCTTCATGGCTTCGACAAGAACTCCAGAGTACCAGCTGGAGCTGAGACCAGCAGCCAACCCACATCTGTGCTCGCACTAACTGTTCAGCCGAGAATGAGTCTGCACCACCTGATCTGGAAGCAACAGTAGAAATCCTTCCTCTATGGACATAAAGGACTATAGAATCTCTGAAGTTATGGTTCCTGTTAGATCCTCTTGCAGCACCAGGCAACTTCGGCCTCAGTGCAGGACTCGATTGACACTGAACACGAGAGTCCAGGGGAATAATCTGCTCTTGAGTTGTAAGAACAGACAGTTCAGACTAAGACTGTTGTGATGTTGACTGAACTGAACACACAACCAACCAACATGTGCATCTAATGATTGTAAAGCTTGGAGGCAAGGGAGGACCAGAACAACCAGCAGTCTGGTGCACTGTTCTCTTAAGTCCAAACTTTTCTGTATCAGATAGAGGCAGAGCTCACATAACTATTTCCAGTGTTGCAGCTTGGTTGTAGCCAGATATGATTGGTCCATCGGGTTTAATCAAAGGTAATTTTCTTGTAAAACAACATTGTAAACTTGTTTATCAAAACCCTTACACAGATTTCTTGGTCATACTGCACAGTCCTCAGTGGGAGCTGTGGAGCTCTGCATTCATGATGTGGGCTGAAATGAATGACCACAAACTAAGTTTTCAACACCTACCTGCTTTATTTCCTACAACTCTAGTCACAAACATGTCCAATTTAATTTAATATACATGGGTCGGACTCATGACTGAAATACAGGTGTGGTGTTTCATGGATTTCTTTACAGCAGATCACCCTCCACTTTGGTTTTGTTTATAACTTTTTATGTAGATTTCATTCATTTGTGTCATCAGTGTTGACACAAATGCTATAAATGACAAAAACTCTCCCTGGAGAAAAGGATTATAATCAACTGTGCCTTTTTATATTGGTTGAATTTTAGTTAGAAATAAACTTGGCGCTGCACTTCTAAGAAGTCGGAGTGACTTAAAGAAAAAGATTTTAGGAAATGGTAAAAATGGAGGCAGCAGATGAATTTCTGGAGAAAGGAAAATTTCATTTAAACATCTGAGGGGGAACATTTGGTTTAATTTTAGCATCACAGTATTTATTCATTAACGTTAAGGTACTTTTTACTGTTGACAAAAGTGACCCATTATGTCTCTTTTAAAACAGTTTTCTCTTGGCCTTTACAAGAAATATGGAAATTATAGATGAAATGGAGGATTCAGAGCACCTCCACTTGACAGTGGATACCAAAGTTGGTCATTTAAAACCATCAAAATGGAGGGGGGGGTATCTTCTCTTATACCTCCTTTCATCAAGGATGTTCAGGTGTCACTTTGGCTGGAGGTGATTGGAAAAGATCATCGAAGCGCCTTTCATAACGAGTCCCCTCCATGATCCTCCAGAGGAAAAACTTTCTCACAAGAACCCTGCTCTCATTTGTGTTGAACTGTGAGAAGAACAAACATTTCATTCAGTGACACTTCTACAGCCTGAAAAAAAGGCTTTTTGTCATATGCAATCATATGATACAGATTTCTATCTCCTCATCTGAGAAAAAACCCAAAAAATGTTACAGGAGAAGTAAAATGGACATGAGAGCCAGTACAGAGAGCAGTCAGAGGCTGCTGACCTCAACTTGTTTTTATATTAATGTCAAAAAAGGCTAACACTGTATTATCTCTAATAAAGTCATAGAGAGGTTGAAACAACCACAACAATCTGTTTGCATTCTTCACCCTCATTCATGACCCATGAGGCCTGAGAGCAGCCATTGACATAAAGTCAACATTTAAGACTAGTTTCTTTTTTCTTTTTTTGTATAGCACATTTCCTGTACATGACTATTCAAAGTGGCTTACATAAACAAAAGCATTGCAGATCATGCAAAGAAAACAAAAAGTAGTAAATGGCAGCAACAATTTCAAAACGCACAGTAAAAAAAATCTTAAATTATTGAAAGCAATCTAAGTAAAAAAACATGATCTTCAATACCATAGAATTAATTTGGTGACTATAGGACTTTTAAAACTCAGTGGCTGTGGGTCTTTTCCGGGGGCTATTTTGCATGTAGTCCCAATAACAAGATGGCCTGTCAAACAAATGCAACCAGTATGGATCAGAACCAGGAAGGACCTCCAGCAGAATCAGAAACAGGAAGGAGAACCTCCATCAGAGCCAAGATCATGAAGGAAAACCTCCATCTGCTGGATTGGTTGGGGTTGGAGAGGAAAGGAAAGAGGGGTCAATGAACAGCATAACTAAGCCACAGACACCTGCTGAGAAAGAAGAAGAAAAACCCAAATTACTGTCATAAATCAGTGGTTTCCAAACTGGGGGGCAGGACCCCAAGGGAGGGGAGGGGAGGGCAGCAAAAGCTACACAAAACTTATAGCTAGTTTTTTCACTGATAGCAAAACATGGACAAATTTGTGAATGTAGCAATTGGTAAACAATGACGAATCAACAACAGAGATTTCAACTACCAAAAAAGAAAAGATGACAAGGCTTAGGCTTGACTAGGTAATGGTAATGGTCAATAATGCATAATGGAGAGAGACCATAGTGTGTTGTATTTCTCAACATATCAGCATCTGACCGTATGAAGCCTCATGGGGACGTATCATCCAAAACACAAAGAAAAGCCTGTTGATTAGTAAAAAAGCCTCAGCTGTCGTATATAGAAGAGTTTTTTTTTTTACTAAAGCAGCATCCGTTTTATCGAAAGCTCAACACACCTGCAAACACAGTTTGCAGAGTTTCTTGTTTTAAAACGCCTCACACTATATCAGAATGATAATTCCTTCTGCCACTGACATGATTTTATCTATAGTTAATGAAGTTGCAGCAAAAAAACAAAAGACTGTTTCATGCACATTCCTTCATACGTTTCTTCTGGGTGCATGTGGTAGTGAGATCACGGTGGGCTTGACATTGTTGTTGAATAAAAGCGGGGGCCTGCAGAAAAAATTTGGGAACCACTGCCATAAATCTACATGGAGAGTACACGAAGATTAGACAACTTACTTTGGCTCAGTGGGCAAACCCTCAAATCTGTAACACTTTCCTTCACTTGAGCTTCAAGTTTGCTGTTTGAACTCTGGACGTTATTCCTCCTCAACTGATTAAAGTGTTTAATAACAGAAATATACAACAAAGTCTTTCCTTCAGGTTCATAACGAGTCAAAATAATAAGTTAAGATACTGATCTTACTGGTTGGATAAAAGTCACTCAGACTGTAAATTCAGGAACGACAGACCAGCGGAATCTTGGTAGAGAAAGATTTATTTGCAGCAAGGATCTCGTACCAGTCAGAGAGGAGAAATTAACTGAAGAAACAATTGTCTAGGAGTAACATTAAAACTGTGTTATCTCCTTTGCAAGGTCATTTCAGATTCGCCTGAGCTGTGAGTTTTTTAGTGTATCTTTGACAAAATAGAGAGTTCTTCATGTAACTACTGACAATATGCAGACACAGTTTAAGATACACAAAATATGCTTGAATAATCAGACAGAAAAATGATTATAACAATGCAGCTTTATTTTTCTCTAACATTCCCTCCTGTTTATGATTGTTTTTCTTTGTTAATGTTCTACTAGATGCCTCCATATGTGTAGACCCCAGTTGCATGATGTAATCTTCTGGGGAAACCATCGTTTAGATAGATAGATAGATAGATAGATAGATAGATAGATAGATAGATAGATAGATAGATACTTTTATTGATCTATTTGAATGTACCTAAAAAATCTGATTTTTTATCCATCGCCCTGTTGCCCCCAGTGATGTCCCACTACCTTGACTGTGGGCATGTCAGCATAATTTTAGAATGGCAGGAGTGGTTTACTTTGAAGCAAAGAAAGAGAACACAATGAATAAGCAAATAGTGATTATAGTTGAAATAAGCAGATAGTAAAAACTTAAACCATATAAAGAAATAATGAAAAAACCTTTAGAATGTGTGTACATCCGTAAACATCTGTATTGTCATAATTAACACATTCCTCTTAAATGTCCTCTTCTCACATGTTATCTTATTTGTAGGTAGTGGGTGAATTGAGGTCATCATAGTTCATCAGTGTGAGCACATACAGTAAAACTGTTGCACGTATAAATTTGTTGATCATCAATCTGGCGCATGACAGAACACAGGATGTTAACAACCAAAACAAAATAAACACAGCAACAATTGTTGTGAATATTTTTATTGCAAGATGATACCAAGGGCCCGATGTTAACCATTCCCAGACATCCCACCATCAGCAGAATCTTTAGCTTTCAAGGAGGTTAACAAATCATGTAAGTGCTGCTGCATAGAAGTCAGGTTAGCTGTAGAATCTGGAACCCATGTGCAGCAAGTGTCTCCGATCAACCTGACCTGTACCACCATGCTCAGTTAACAGGTAATCCACAGCCATATGTTTATGTCGTACCAGGGTCTTAATTCTGTGTGTACAGAAGCAAACCCCTCATTTACCAGAAATCCATAGCCACTCATTAATGGCATGAGAGTTTAATTACGCCATACTGAGGTATCAATCCTCCCAGAAATCTCTGGCCCCGAGTTAATTGTGTCTCGGGTTGTTTCTGATCAGCAGCACTCTTGCATCTAATCATGTGTGCATGTAGATGCTCAGATAGGTCTGTGTGTACCCTAGCTCCTGGAACAAGAAGTGCCAGATGGCAATGCAATTCAAATCAATTCAGTGGCAAATATAGATGGCTCCTTCTTCCACAGACCCAAGCCATATTTGCAGAACAGCAACCTTGCCTTGAAGGGGAACGGAGGAGAACACTGCTGTGTGCCATTCAGGCTCAATGCTGTAAGATTCACATTCCACAAATACAGAAGTGCAGGAACAGTGGTAGATGTAAGTAACCACAGGTTGGGTGTGCTAGTATTGCATGATGCATCAGCAGCATCATATGTGGCTGGCATGACAATGTCACATTTCTGATAAGATCCGAAATTCTCACCTCACCTCCCATCACACAATCTGACGACACATAAAGGAGCAGGTGACATGGATTCATTCTAGTGATACCAACACTGCAAGGAGGGTAAAGTCCATCCATCCATCCATTTTCTGTACCGCTTAATCCAATTCAGGGTCGCGGGTGGGCTGGAGCCTATCCCGGCAATTATCAGGCGAGAGGCAGGGTACACCCTGGACAGGTCGCCAGTCCATCGCATGACAATACAAAATACTTTTAATGTCCCAGTCGAATCAAAACTCTTAACTGATGATCTGGAGTGGTTTGATTTCATTCAAACTTTTTTGGCACTGACATAAAACTATGTAAGAGCTTGTTTCCACTTTCAACTGGTGCTAAACTGGTGCTGTGCCTTTTTCTGCATCTTAAAACAATAGTTTATCATTGTGGATTGCACTTTATTCCGTTTCTCGCAGTGACTTACTGGGACAAACACTCACACAGGCACATATACTGCTCACATATGCTCACATGCAATTGCACACACATGCATGCACACACACATTCCCACACTTGCTTTTGTGTCCTAACTTTTATGAGATGTTAATTGTCCTGGGCCCAGGTTCAAAATTTTGTATTTTCCCACTAATTATCTTTGACATCCAGAAACACTCAATTTCTCTATCAAAACAAAGCTTCTTCATTTACTGTTGTATATATTTCACATTGTCAATAATTCTGCAAAGCATACATTTAGCATCATCTTGTAGACTCAAAGAACTGTTTTGTTTTTATTTGTTTTATTTTATTGGTTTCCTGTCTTTTATTTATTTATGTTTTTTTATTGTTTTATCGCTTTACTGCTATTGTTCCTGTTTTTATTTTGCACTTAATTTTTATTTCCATAATGTGTTCAGCACTTTTTCAACTCACGTTGTGTTAAAGGGCTTTATAAATTAAGTTGAGTTGAGTTTTTTTCCCATTATGAAAACCCAAAATACACCAGGGTTCCTCAAACCCTCTCTCAGTACACAAAACAAGTAACTAACAAACAAACTCACAGTACAAAACTGTTACAACCACAAAACAAGCAAAATGGCAATGGTGGGTGTTTCTTTTAGCTTTTTTCTCAGTTTTTTGATGCTGTGTATTGTTTTGTTTTTGTTTGATGTATTGCAAAGTACATCTCTTGATATGATTTTGCCAAGTATTAAAGCAAAAGTCACTGTGTAACAGCTCTACTTTATGGTTTTACTTAGTAGGTTACAAAGCCCCATGCCTCAATAACATTTGCCAGTTGGAACGTCCGTGGGCTGGGGAGACCCACTGAGCTAAATAAGGTTCTCTCTCACCTCGATAACTTGGGAATAAAAGTTGTTAATCTGCAGGAAACCCATTTTGAAAAGTCAGATCACACGAAGATACGCAGACGCTGGATAGGACAATCATACCATTCTCTGTTCAATAGCAGGTCAAGAGGCGCAGCTACTTTGATTACTTTTAACTGTTGTCTCAATCCTGTACTTGACAGGTCATCAACCAATCCTTCCAAACAACAAAATCTGCCCGAGTGATTAATTATTTTCTTAAAGATTACACTGTTTCAGATCTATGGCGAAGTATGAACCCGGTCTTACTCCTTTTTCTCCCATGTACTTCAGACATTCTCCCGGATTGATTATTTTTTGATAGATAATCGATTACTTTCATCTGAAACCTGTTTAAACAATGCCATAGTCATATCAGATCACTCCCCTCTTACAGCCATTTTTTCGGTTTGCACACAATACCCCTAAACCTCGCTGGAGACTTAGCTCTATTGCACTGTCCCAAGAGGAATTTGTTCACTTTGTAGCTAAACTAATATAATTCTTTACTGAGATAAATTCCTCTCTGGACATCTACTGTAGTACTTTGTGAGAGTCATTGAAGGCATATTTAGGAGGCAAGATAACTTCACATATATCTTATGGTAAAAAGCTAACAAATAAAAAAATCTCAGACTGCACATATTTTGCAATTAGAACGAGCATTTGCAAATTCCCCTTCACCTGACTTATCGAAGGAAATACTGCTAGAGAAATAAAAAATTGACACCTTATCAACCAGTGCAGCGAAAAACATGCTCTGGAGATTTTGACATACATATTTCCCCTGACCAAACTGGATTTATTAAAAAATAGATTTTCTTTTTTAATATCAGACGACTACTAAACATGATTTATCATGATTCAGATCCTACCACTCCAGAGCTTATTATGTCCACGGATGCTTAAAAAGCTTTGTTTTATGCATTAGATAAATTTGGGTTTGGGAAACTATATATTAAATGGATTAAACTGTTATAAATATGCTGGTAGAATGAGTCTGTACCAATGGGATATATTCTGACCACTTTAAGGTTTCTCTTGGAACAAAGCAAGGCTGCCACCTATCGCTTTTTTGCATTGGCTTTGGCAATAAAGATAAGGCAAGACACTGTAATGACTGGCATATTCAGAGAGGGGCTTGAGCAAAGAATTTCGCTTTGTGCGGATGGCATGGTATTGTTTGTTTTGCACCCAGATATCTCTATGCCCACGGTCCTCTCCATCCTCAAGAACTTTGGTAAAATCTCAGGTAAACCTTCAGAAAAGTGAAATATTCCCTATTAACTCTGTAGCCCGCTCTTATTCTTTTCATACATTTCCTCTTTAGGTTACCTATGATCAATTTACATGTTTAGGGTTGCAAATCACAAATAGTATAGACAGACTTTTCAAAGAAAATTTCAAGCCACTAGTAACTAAGGTGGAGCAGGATTTTAAACACTGGACAAGCTCTTTCGGTTTCTGGTAGAATAAATGCTATAAAAATGAATGTGCAGCCCAAGTTTAATTATCTATATCAGTGCCTCCCAGTGTGTATCCCCATATCATTTTTAAACGCAGAGATACTCTTATATCCAGTTTCGCCTGGAATAATAAAAGTTTGCGATTGAGCAGAGCCTATTTACAACGGTCAAAGGTGCTAGGTGGTATAGCTCTGCCCAAGTTTCAGATTAATTATTGGGCTGCTAGTATTCAACCTATTCTTCATTGGCGATATGAAGCTCCAGGTGCCCCCTCGTGGTGCACTTTAGAAGCTAGATCCTATTCCCCATCCTCATTATCTGCATTAATCTACGCACCTGTTGCCTCAGGCACTGCACCGTATACAATAAATATTTTTGTCAAAACAACACTTAGAATATGGAAGCAGGTCCGCCGGCATTATGGATGACACCGTTTTTCATTGAAATCGCCAATCCATGCAGGATAGTGTGTTTCCGCAGTGGCAAAACAGGGGACTGTGCACACAGCAGGATCTTTTTATAGATGGTTTTTTTGCCTATTTTCAGCAATTGAGCGCTAAATTTCTTATCCCTCAAACACATTTCTTTCGATATTTACAAGTGCGTGATTCAATTCGTAAACAGCTGCCTCATTTTCCCGAATCTCCCCGAATCTCCCCCAAGCTCTGAGGTTGACTCTGGCCAGACAGGCGCCAGCTTTAAAAGGTATAATATCCAACCAATATAATGTGCTTTCATCCCAAGAAACCCCATCACTTGCCACTATTAAACATAGATGGGTTTAGGTGATTTAGGATTTAGGTGAGATTATATGCGATGATATTTGTGATGCAATATTAAAAGTAAAGCAAAGTATTGCATCAAGCCCACTGGACCAAAGAGAAATTATAGTTAATGAAAACTGTTTTTAACAGCTCACAGTTTGATTTTACAGACTTGACAGCACTGACACAACTGACCTGCTGAGTGCAGATTACAGCTCTTACAAGAGGAAGAAAAGATAAACTTTATTAACCCAAAAGGAAATTCTGTGACACCAGCTGCTCACAAGCACACAGATTTTTGATCAAATAGGGAAACATGCAACACCTTTGCTGTGAAAATTCTGGCGGAAGTGTTGAGTTTCATTCAGGATAACTTAGCATCAACAAACTGAAATGCTCCCAGTCATGTTGATGATCTGTCACCAATTAACCTAATTAGTTGTTAGATGCTCCTCCAGCCTTATGTTGCTCATGTTCCAACTTGTTACAGATGTGTTGCTGCCATCAGTTTCAAAATGAGCTAATATTTTCCAGGAAATAGTAAAATGTGAGTTACAAAATCTGATATGATCTATCTATAGGGATAAAAATATGAGTTGATGAGATTTGTAAACCATGAGGTGATGATGTGTGTGAACCACAAACCAGCTGATCTATTCAAGCTGTTATCTCATCATCATCTCATCCCTGCCTGAAAATAAACATGCTCATATACCCACTCAGTATTGCAGTTTCCATAGCAACAGGGATATTGATGGGGAGTGGGTGGTTGTTGGCAAGAGGAGGGCAGAAAAGTGAGAGACAAGGAACATCAGTGCACTGACGGAGGTGAGACTTTAACAGAGTGAATATCAAAGGAGTAGAGGATAGAGACAGAAAAACAAACGGTTGTTCTGTTCTCTCTCTTTCAGCTGTTCTCTGTTCATTCATACATCCATTCTGCTCCCTTCTTCCCAGGTGCATGGACAATGACGTTGGCTTCCTCACGGCTTCGTCATCATTCCCCCTCCCCCTCCACCCATCTCCCACTACAGCTGGATAAGCCAACCGCCAACCAGCCCTACTCTCTGTTTCAGAGCAGAGGGATTTGAAGATTTGCATCCACACATTTGTAATCAGTTGTAAGAGAGGATTATCTCTCAGATCCTCCATCTTATCCAGAGTGAGGGGATGCTGAACAAGAGATGGAGTGAAAAGGGAGAGGAGCACTGGCAGCTCACTGAAAAGCAGAGTTAAAGACAGAAGGAGAGGATCACCAGCAAATGTGGGGAGGGGTGAGGACATATGGTTTCTTTGGACACCACTAAGAAACTATCCCAACACAAAGCGAAACACCTGACAGTATGTACAAGATAGAGGCTCAGCAACACGAGGAATGTTGTGAAAGGTAAGCTAATGGATGAAAACATTCAAATCTTGTTTTTCTTCTGTCTTTGTGCATGAAAACATTTCTGACTATCTATCTATAGAAGCTGTGTTGTGTAAAGGTTGTTTTATGCTACTGGGTGGGTCTCTCTGATAATAGTATGTAAAACAGTGTGATGGTAAGGTCTGGCCTTGGTTAAACAGGTTCAGCCCAGAGACGGTGCAGGTTATTTCCTCCAATGAATCAAACCTGCCAGATTTAGTTACATTAGAATTTGTACTTGTTGCTGTCAGAAACCTCTGCTGTTCCTGTCTTCTCGTCACTGTCTTAGAAATCCTGCATCTTCTCTCTGAGGGAGAGATAAAAAAAATAAATTTTTAGTCTCAGATCTCAGGTGTTAACTGCAGACAATGAAGCAGTTCACATGAATCTCACCTATCATCATCACGCATTTACTTTAATCTGTACACAAATAGAAATATTTACATGATGAGACTACATCCTGAAAAGTTTATCTCATCAACTGGCGTTTCTGTGCACTCTTCTGTGCACATGTCGAGGCAGTGATTCTAAAAGCCTTTTGAAACACGACCCCCCCAAGATAACATATGTTGGTGTTTGCGATGCCCCCACCCATGACGACTGAGTGATTAATTATGTAATATGTCAAATGGGTCATCCTCTAAAGAAGGGGTGTCTGTCCTTGAGGGGCCGCTATCTTGCAGGTTTTTCTTGTTACCCTTTTCCAACTAACCTGATTCAAATCAGCTTCCAAGTTCTTCACAATTACCAATTCAGGTGTGTTTGAGCAGAGAAACAACAAAAACCTGCAGGGTAGCAACCCTCAAGGACCGGAGTTTGACACCCGAAGAGTCAGTAGCTTCATAAAAATGGAGGATAAATTGGTTTTTGGTCGATTTAGTTCACAGTTTGTAACAAAGTCAATATGCTCAAAAATCAGCTTCAAGAGGTGTGAATACGTTTTCATGCCACTATGTGTTCATGAGGCATGTACAAGGCCAACATGTGACTGCCAGTTGTTTATTTCTAAGGTATGTTAACTTATAAAAGTACATTAAACATTTGGTGACATTAAGCGGGTGGAAAATAAATCACTGTCCTTACAAATGTTTATTACAAATCTTTTTACAAGGATGGCATTCATGAAAATCTTTATATCTTGGATTCTTTCTTGGCTGAAAGCATTTTTTTATTTTAAAGAAGTAAAACAAATTAAAGCCGCGAGCGGCGATGGAGGCCCTTGCACCTCTGGCGCCGCTTGGCCTATTGCACCGCCTCGTCCCCACGCAACCTCCCCTTC
>JAOXYM010000017.1:160295-171413 GCA_028567055.1 Leptatherina wallacei | reverse complement strand
CTCAATGAGTTCTACCTGTGTACCAACTTTCATGTGTTTATCTGACTGTCAGTGGCGGGGCAACAACAATAGGTGGCGCTGTCGCGTACGTTGCCGCGCCTCTTTACGGGACCCCTGCCATTCGCCGATTGGTCTTGCCCTCTGGGGGGGTACGCAAAGTTTCATGAGTTTTCAGATATGTGCAGTCCCCCAAAAATGCACGCGAAGTGGCGGAAAGGAGAAAAAAATTAAAAACGAGAAGAAACACTTGCAATAAAATAGGCCTTCGCACCGCCTTCGGTGCTCGGGCCTAATGAATGAAAGAACATAAACAAACTGACCTGAACAATTGAACAGGGAAACTTAAGTAGCAGTTAAGCTAAACCAAATGTAAACACAAAGGGGGGAAATAAAATGGGTACCATATTTGGAACAAAGCAAAACCACAAAATAAATCCTCACACACCCCTATTAGACTGCATATGGTAAATGCATATGGACCATACCATGCTACATATAGTGTGGTCCAATAAAGGTGGTTACTGTTGATTAGAAGTTCTCTCCTTGGCCACGCCTTTGCTGCACCAGAGGCTTGTACTACAAAGCTGGTTAACTTCTTATGTATCACTATGGCAACAGACACTGAACAGCTAACATGGTCTAGAGCAGGTAATGTTTTGGTTAAGAGATCAGCGAGTAGAAAGTGCCATCCTCCTGACCAATCAGCTCTCTTGGAAAAGGACCTGCCCATTTTTTTTTTAGAAGATCCGGATGACGCGACGATGGTCAGAGGAGAGCTTATTTTTAGTTAGAAGCGTTGATGGGACAATTATCCCTATCTAACCATGATAAAGAATTCTTTAAAAAAATTCCTGGATCTAGGCGGTGATCAGGATCAGCCCCAAAATCTATCAGTTTTTCCTCATTCCATTTCTGAGATTTCCTAAAGATTTGATCAAAATCTGTCCATAACTTTTTGAGTTATGTTGCTGACAGACAGACGAAATGAATAAAAAGAAAAGTGAGGAAGCTCTGCTCGAACCGTTGGGACCGTAATAAAGGGAAACTGAGTGATCAGAGTGCTTATATCCGCCTATTAGGTAATATTGTATATTATCTGACAAATTTATGCATTAACAGTCTGGCATTTTCTGCCAGCACACCCTCCTGGCTGTTGCTGCGGCAACAGTGTTCCTTTTGGCCTGGATAATGTGTTTAAATTCTTCATATTTCTGACGAATAATTGCCTGCTCCTCCATGGTGACATACTACTACAGAATGTGAGCATGCACAAATCAAAAAGGAAAAAACCCTGGGCTGAACTACCGAGTTGATAACCAGCTTCATAGTACAGCTTATCCAGATCCTGAATGTCTGGGTAAGTCAACCCAGGTAACGGAGAGAAATCCGGGGTATGTTGATCACGCTTCATATAGGCCTCAGGAAGAAGAGGAGAAACTGAACCCCAGGGAAAGAAGAGAGAAACAAATAGAAGAAACAAATATTTATACAAATATAAACTGACCTTTCAGAGCCCAGGTATATCCAACATTGTATAGAAAACTAAAATAATTTAGTAAAGAAATAAGTGTTTAAACTTGTAGCTACAAAGAGTCAATATACTGGTGGTAAGGTGTAAATTAATATTTACACCTTACCACCAGTATATTGCCTCCATCACAAGCACCTTGAATTTGATGCGCGCTGTAACTGTAAGCCAGTGAAGAGATGAAGACAAGTCGTGCTGCTGCATCTGAATCATCTGCAGAGGTTTAACTCAGCATGCAGGCAGGCCTGCCAGTAAGGAATTGCAGTAGTCAATGCATGAAATGACGAGAGCCTGAACCAAAAGCTGTGTTGTGTGTTCTGTCAGGTTGGGTCTGATCCTCCTGATGTTGTAGCGAGCAAATCAACAAGACCGGGCAAACGAGGCAACATGAACCAAAAGGTCAGATGGTTGTTACCATGACACCAAGATTCCTGGCAGAAGATGTAGGTACAAGTGTGATAGAATCAAGCTGCACGCTTTTCTGCGGGTGAGGAAGGACTGGCTGGACAGACAATAACCTCAGTCTTGGACAGATTAAGTTGAAGGTGATATTGGCAAGACAGGCTGATGGGAATGAAAGGAAAAGCATAGCAGTGGTAGGAGAAGCCATGAGAGCCGATGACTGCACAAAGTGAGGAAGTGTATTGTGAAAAGAGAAGAGGGCCAAGCATCGAGCCCTGAGGCACCCTAGTTGTCAACCCATGCAATCTGGACACACCCCATCGCCAAGATACTCTGAAGGATCTTCCTGTGAGGTAGGACATGAACCACGAGAGGACAGATCCTGAGATGCCAAGCTCAGAGTGTGGAGAGGAGGATTTGGTGGTTGACTGTGTCAAAGGCAGGTGCAGCAGTATAAGGATTGAGGATTGGCCAGCGCATCTGGGAAGCCGTATAGACTCAGTAACTGACAAGAGAGCATTTTCATTGGAGTGGCCTTGTCTCTAAAGCCGGACTGAATGGATCAAACAGGTTGTTGTCATGGAGGAACATGGTCCTGTCACTATGCCTCCGATTGATCATGTGCCCTGAATACTTTACTTGATTGGTCAGCGCATGTGACTCTCACCCAGGAGGTTGTGGGGTTCAATCCCTGCCCGGGCTCTTTTCGCAGGGAAACTTAGTGTTCCCATTGATTAAAACTTAAATACTCCTTTGACGCCACCACTAATCCTGCATCGCTATTGTCCAGCAGAGAGAAAAGAGAAAAAGACTAAAAAGAGATTTTAAGAAACTAAAAGAAGAAAGAACTCAAAAGAAACTGGAGAAAAATAAATGTTAACATTATCTTAAGTTCGAACAAAGAAGTAACTATTTTATCTTTATTGTTTGTTGATGTCGTGTTTTTGCATCGTTTTTCCAAAAAAGGTTTAAATAAAACGTCTGTTGCTTAGCAACCAGGAAACCCAGTGTTAACATTAGCGCAAAGCCAAAGAGATTTTTAAAACTTTTGACAAATCCAGAACAGCTCAGCACTAGAAGTCTTACTCCCTGGACTTTTTTGGAATTATCCTATAAACTGTTGGAAAAGACACCACCTTAACCAAGCAATAAATGACCAAGAGGAGCTTTCGCCTACTGACTACCTGACGCCATTTCTACAGGAACCCCTTGGTATCGGAGCTGATCAATCTAGGACACACCGGTTTGGTTTGTCTTCTGGGCCATCGCGGCATCTAAAAAGTAGGACCTCTTGAATCATTTGGGATGTTTTGGACAGTTTTACTAAATTTAAACTAAATTTATCAATTCAGTTCTAATCAAAATTTTTAAAAATTGCCTTCTAAATTACAAAATAACTTGCAATCCAGCTTCACCGTAGTTATTAAGTCCAATTAGACCAATTTTAATGTCATCTAACGATCATTGAAACTCATCTAGATAATTAGAATCTTTTATCCTACCTGAACTCTCTCCAGACAGTAAAAAACAATCTTATCTTGACTCTTGCCTTATCTCTGGCTCTCTTTTGTTTCCTCTATTCCTTCGATAATATCTTCTAACGTTTCCTGGCTGAATCCGTCATGGTACATGTTCAACGGCCTCTTTGTTTACATCTGCTGGCTAGCATGTGACGCATGTGCAGAGCAAAACTTAACTGCAATGTCACGCTAATGTGGCATGATGAAGGAAGGACCTCCCAATCTGAACCGTCAGCCAAATGAGTCATCTATACTGACCATTCAATCAATGGGATATCCCTGTGGCCAAGTAGCCAGTGCGCATGATCAATCAGAGGCAAACAAACAGGACCTCAACTGTCAAACGTCCCGGATAAAAAAGTTTTATAATGCGGCTTCTCAGCCACGGGGCAGCAACTGCTCTAGAATTGTACTCAATAGATGTCACTGTGCCATCAAAGAGTCTGGAAAGCAGAGTTTTAAAGTCGAAAAGTTAAGTAATGAGTCTTGATTCCACAAATTATAAGGTTATAGAAGGGTTTTTTCAGTAAGGAGCAGCAATGTTTCCATTTCAGCATCAGATCATCTGTGATCCACCTCAAGGTCTGTAGAAGAGTTAACGTGCATTCAGTAGAATTACTGACTCCTGGACGGACTGGTTTGGTGTTCATGAAACCAGTTAAACCGGGATACTCTGACAAGGCTGGTCAAGCCTCACTATCTACTCTTATCCTGGATAACTTAATTCTACTTCTGTAATACAGGCATTAGGTTGTGTACTCTATGGTCTACTTCCTGTTTCTATTTTTACCTGTTCGTGTGTTAGTGAGTACCATACCTGTTCCATGTTTAGTTGTTAGCTCCCTCTCTACAGTTTCTTTTGTTTCCTTACACCCATTCATATGCTCTGTACAAATATAAAAATATTTGACAACGTTTCTGTATGAAGTCTTATCAGGTGTCATTACATCGATATTCTGTTTCTTTTTTCTTCTTTAAAGGTCCTCCATGGCCGAAGCTGGACATTCTGTGTCAGAGCTGTGCACACTCAGGGAAGAAACTCCTTTTGAATCTGACAAGAGTTCAACGCAGGAAAGAAAACCTTCCATACCTGCAGAAAACTCAGTTTACAACAGTGTGATCTGTTCACATCAGTTTGCAACCTCTCCTACCAGGGATAAGTGTAGTATCCCAAGGGCCAACGGAGATCCTGCTAAAAAGCAATTAAGTCCATCAGAACACTGTGTAATTCCCAGAGATTCAAGCCAATCCCCTTCTATGTCAGACTCATGTCCACTTTCACACCACAAGATTGTTATGAAGACTGCTGATGACAACGAGGCTGGCAGCACTTTTCTCAGTATGAATATGGACTCTTCTTCTGTTCACTCAGATCATTTACCTGTGGTTAAAAATGGAGTGGTGCTTCAGGCTCCAGATGATTATGATGGAGTGAAGAAGGCTTCCACCATTCGGCCAGAGACTCAGTCCATGTTAGCCTGCAAGCAGCCCATGCAGGTGCAACAGTGCAACACCATCACCACTTTCTGTAGAGACGCCAGCAGCAGGGACAGTTGTGTTCTTCAGTCTCAGAGCAAGTGTGTTTGCAAGACAGCTGTCAAAGTAGAGTGTGCTCAAGACGAGCGCCATTTCCCTGCTAAATATGACAAGGCACGTTGTTATGGCTCTTATATCCAACACAACCTTTCTGAGGACACTTTTGCTGCTTACTGCCATCCCCAGCCCCTTTCAGCCCCCTCCCAGCTGCTACAGTGCCTGGCAGCCATAGAGCCGATTTGCAAGATTCAGCGTGCAGTGACTCCTCCTCCAGTAGCCAACCACCTTACCCCACCTCGTCTTACCTCATCTGTCAGTGACACAGGCTTGGATGCTAAACATCAGCTGCAATGCTGCAGCCTCAAATGCTCTTGGATTAACTCCTTGCCACCTTTTACTGGCATGCAATGTGCAAAACACCTTATCAGAGACGAGTGCTGGATCAATGCACTTTGCCAAGCCAGAACCATGACACATGACATTGGTACTATGACAGCCCATAAAGTTCTGAGGGATGTCGGGGTGCAGACGGGTCACACAATCACTTCTCATGTATTCCCTCAAATTTTTCTGGCAGACGATAGCAAAAGTGAGACCTATATTCAAACAACGTGCGGTGACAGCGCTGTAGGTAAGAAATCAGGTGATGCTCCCAAGTCACCCGTGAAAGAAGTAAAGTGGGATGCAGAGGGAATGACATGGGAGGTGTACGGGGCCTCCGTAGACCCTGAAGAGCTGGGTCTGGCTATTCAAAAACACCTGGAACTGCAGATCAAGGAGACAGCGAGCCGTGTAAACAAGTTGTCACATCAAAACACCAGTTCAGCCCAGCAGGACCGGAAAATCAGCTGCCAGAGGAAGAGTAGCAGAATGATGATGGCTATCTGTGCACCAGCCTGCTGCAGTTGCAGCACCACAGCTTTTGACTAAACCATCATCATATGGAACTGACTGGACCTCAACACTGTGCTTCATAGCTAGAGCAGTTACTGATAAGAGGGATAGCCGGATGGACGATCAGAAAGTGTAAGAAATATATTGTAACCTGCATTCGTACATTCGTACCATAAACTCTGTGTACCAGAGTTTATGGGAAAAATGCATCTGAAATATGTGATAATAAAGCATCTATTCAATATTAACAATCATTCTAGAAAAGACAAATCTGATGCAGAAGGGCTGGATAAGAATTCACAAACCAGCGCCTGATTTTTGTTCCACCATTTTTTGTTTATGGATCTATTTTTCCATTTATCCATCCATTTTCTGCCTCTTACCTGGAGCTGGGCTATGGAGGCAACAGTCTAAGCAGAGATTCCCAGACCTCAGCCTTTACAGCCACCTTTTCCAGCTCTGCTAGACTGAGGTGTTCTCAAGCCAGTAAAGAAATACAATCCCTATGATGGGTCTGCTTCAAGGTCCCCAAAGGCTTTCTGACCCAAACCACATGAACTCACCTCCACTGGATCATTACTTCAGAGATTGGAAAGAACAGCATCAAGAATTCCTGGAATGGTTATTCATATGAATTACAAAGAACATTATTAATAAAGGGGAAAAGATTTAAAGCACATTAAAATACAAAAATTAACATAAAATAAGATATTTCTTATAAACAAAAACAAACGTCACGTTATTTGTATTTACATACAGATGTAATATGTATTAGAGTTGCATACATAACATGTGTGTGTTTAGTATGTGTGTGTATCATTGTCTTCTTAAAGGACCTTTCACCCATTCAGTGTTGCTGGTGACAGAATCATCATCATCTCTTTACCACTGAGCCACAACTGCCCCAAATTCTCTAACCATTTCAGGGCCAAGAGTAAAGGGGTCCATTTGTGCTCTCCAAAAAATTATATTTAATTTTCTGGTCATGGCATAGGATCAATAAACTTTCAAATGTAGCGATACACGAAGAAACTAAAAACTTAGCAAAATTTGTTTGTTTACATTTCAGGCAACAAAAAAAGAAAAAAGAAAGAAAAAAATTCAACTTGATTTCTTGTTTTCAAATCTAAATCTTTGCATTATTTTCAGAAAATCACAACTTGTACAACCTTCAAGCTGCAACACATTTAATGATAGCTGTAGTTTAATGCTCCATGTTTCAGTTTAAGTCACTCCATTTTTTTTTTGCTTTTAGACTGATGCATCATTGAAGAGCATACCAGTATCACTGGCTGAAGGAGCATTTTGACCAACAGCATCCAGAAGTCTTTTCAGGGAACTAAAATAGTTGGGACAAAAAGCCTTAAAATACTGTATTAGTCTAAAGCCACATTTAATTTTTTTTATATTCTAACAAAAAAATGGGAAAGCTAACAACTGTGTGCGGTAGTTGCTGTTAGCATGTTAACTTAGAACAAATAGTAGTTTTTGATCAACTCAACTGTGTGAGGTCTTGCACACTGTTAAATCTATATCCAACATCTTTCCAAGTGTGTTTTCGGTTTAGTGATGGAGAAAAATACAAAATCACTAAAACGTTTTGGATATCTTTCATCGGACTTGCACTGCTTCGTTAATGCATCGCTTCGGCAATTTGTTGCTAATGGTGACAGTTTTAGGGCGGAGATGGCGAAGGATCAATTAACCTAACATGCATGTCTTTGAACTGTGGGAGAGAACCACGCATACACGGGGAGAACATGTAAACTCTGCACAGAAAGGACACTTCTTCAAACCCCTCCCAGCTCAAACCAGCAACCCCTCCAAGTTGAACCCCTCCCAAGGCTCAAACCAGCAACCTTCTTGCAGTGCAGCTGCAGTGCTAACCATCACACCATCTTGCAGCCCATAAAAAAGTGTTTTATGCATAAAAAACACTTTTAGTTCTTTGTAAGGATTTTAAAGAGTTATTTGTAACTTCTTCATCATTCATGGAGTGAGCAGATTAAATCTATTGAAGAGTGTCACCTGTCCTCAACGCTCGCTGCTGAACTGGAAATCTACTTCCGGTGTATTAGCAAATTCCACAAACTGCAGGTTTTGGGTGTTTTTATCTTGCCTCCATACATTTAGTTGATTACAATATGTACTCTCCTGTTATAACTAGGAAAAATTATTATGGAACAAAAGTCACTCCAGTTACTTAAACCTGAAACTATTTATAAGCTTTAGGATTTTTTTTTGTGTGCCTTAAGAGTGAAATAATCTGAGGAAAATCATTTTGTCTTGATTTATTGTTTCCCCTCCCCTCGTCCTGTCTGGTTTGGCCATCCCAGTTCTTTGTTTTCCTCTGCTAATCAAAGCTGCGTCTATGAAAGTTACGTACACGAACACTGAACAATTTAAAGTGAACAGTTTTCACAGCTGTCGTGGAGATTATACTTGTCATGAAATACTGGATAAACTGGACCAATTAGAAGTTTATTATGTTTTTTAACCTTAATTATAATTCATGATATTAGTACTTCATTCTTATCAATAATTGATAAGAATTTTCTCATATTGAGAGGCACCACACTTAATTTTTAGTTTTATATTCTGCAACAACAAACATGTTTCATTTTAAAATACATTTTATGTTCTATTGTTGCATAGATTTGTTCCTGAACTAATGTGTAGCCATAACCCATGTAATCTATTTATAGTATGAAAACTCCTAGTTAGATCTCTTTAGGAAAAAAGAAGATTTTTATATAAACACCCTTTTAAACCTTTTCTAGGTTCGACAAACCACTTTATAATGCCAGGTGTATTTATGCACATGCACTATGAAGCAAGTTTTCTCTACATTCCAACACTAAACAAGGCAAGGCAAGTTTATTTGTATAGCACATTTCATGAAAAAGACAATTCAAAGTAATTTACAGAAAACATTAAAAGCATTACAGATGCTGCAAAGAAAGCAGCAACAAATAGTAAAAATCACAATCCTAAATCAAATTTAAAAGATTAAAGGCAACATGAATTAAAAGTTACTGTGTGGATTTCATGCATAGGCGTGAGAAGACCTTGATTTAAAATGGTTTTATTGTAAAAAGTTTTTATGTTATTTTTAATTAATTAGATTTATATAGAGCTTTTCTGGACACTCAAAGACGCTTGAATCCAATTATTCATTCATAGTTGGTGGTGGTAAGCTACATATGTAGCCACAGCTGCCCTGGAGCAGACTGACAGAAACGTGACTGCCAATGTGTGTCAACGGCCTCTCTGACCACCACCAAACATTCATATACACTCATCCACAGTGGTGTCCAACAGTGAAGGCAAGGAGGGTGAAGTGTCTTGCCCAAGGACACAACGACATTTGCTGCCCCAGATTTTTGTGCTTATTGCAGCTGAAGAAGTCTCTGATTGAACACATTCTGTTTTATCACCAGCACAGATAAATATACAACAAACATTAGACGTACCTTAGGCCTTCCATTTTTTCAGAAACTGATAACAAGAAATCAAGGTGGAATTTTGTATTCTGCCTAAATCAGCCAAACAGCCAAATCTACCAGTGTAGATTACGCATATTTAATGTGTGGCAGTTGCAAATAAAGATAAAAAACGAAACCCAAAAAGGTAATTGGGGATATTTTTGTCATTAAGAACAAAATTTATTTTGCTGCATTTTGTTTTTTAGGTTTTTTTGGGCATATTCAGAACGATGATTTAGTCCTTTTCAGGTTATAGATGGACAAAAATGTCCCCCATTTAAGCATCATTTTTTTTATCTCTCAACCACTACACAATATAATGAAATGAAAAATGAATGAAATGAAAAATACTTTATTAGAGTTTGTTTTTTTTGTTTATTTTAAATCATGCATCCTCTAAGTCAGTGTTTCTAGAATGAGTAATTTTTTACTATTCATTGTAACATAATGTCATGGGGACATTTTGGTCTATGAACCGAAAGGATAGTAAATCATTAATCTGAATATGTAAAAGAAAAAAACAAAAACAAAAACTAACAATGCAAAATACTAAATCAATTTAGTTATCAATTTTTAGTTATTCTAAGACAAATCTGTACATTACATACTCAACCAATCAAAAGCTATTATATGGGGGGAAAAATTACAACTTTTTCATTGAAATAGGGACTTTTGTGTTAGAAAATGAGCATTTAAACTGAAGATGATCAAAACATCTGAGTCAAAAAAACAAACAAAACAACATTTTGTCATTTTTTTAGTAACAGTTTTGGGAGGGGAGATTTTTGTCCACCCATGACCCAAAAAGACAGTATATTATAGTGTTGTACAAGGGTTAAAACTTAATTTAGTCTATATCACACCATGACTTACAGGATACAAGACCTGAAAGCAAGTTTATACATCCAGATCCAGGATAGCTTTAAGTCATCCGACCGTATTTACCATAGTATCACAATACTGGCTCTTAATAAGTATGTGTTTTTCATCTCTTGATATGTCTGTGTTCTTGTAATATTAGTGGAACTGGCATCAGATAATCTACACATTTATATAAATATTAAATGAAAATAAAAACTATTAATTCAAGGACATCTGATGCAGCCAAAACACGGAAATAAACTGGGAAAAAAATACAGTTTCTCTGTGAATGTGTAAAAAAACTCATTACCATCACTAATTACGAGTACAATTAAATCTGACCTTCTTGGTTGTGTTTTTATTACATGAAATTGTTGTTGTTGTATTATTGCGGCAATTGAAACAGTTTCAGTCTTTTTCTGTGAGATAAACTCTGTTTCAACACCAAATAAAGAATAAACAAACAAACCAGTCAGTGAGTTTATTTTAAATATTTTTTTATTATTTTTCTGTCATGCAGCTTCTGTAATGCTTTAAAATCGTTTTTTTCTGTGCAATTGTTTGAATTAGTTAAAAGAAATGTATAAACTAAGTGTGGGCAAGATTATAAATAAACAAACGGGGGGGCTAGCCTAGTTAGCTGTTAGCCTAGGCTAAGCGGTAAAGATGAATCACAGTGAACAAACAAGTTTTTTTTTTTTTTTTATTTCTTTTCATTTTTTAAAATAGGGCATCGATCTGCCTTCACCCTTTACAAAGGTTACAGGTCAAGGACTTGTCTTGGTTTGACAACACGACTTGATCGAGTTGTGTAGCCGTACCGTACCGTACCGTCCTCTTCCGCTTATCCGGGGTCGGGTCGCGGGGGCAGCAGCTTGAGCAGGGACGCCCA
>JAOXYM010000016.1:29267772-29275679 GCA_028567055.1 Leptatherina wallacei | reverse complement strand
TGTCTGTCTGTCTGTCTGTCTGATCATCTCTCTGTCTGTCTGTCTGTCTGTCTGTCTGTCTGTCTGTCTGTCTGTCTGTCTGTCTGTCTAACCACCTGTCTAACCACCTGTCTGTCTGTCTGTCTGTCTGTCTGTCTAACCACCTGTCTAACCACCTGTCTGTCTGTCTGTCTGTCTGATCATCTGTCTGTCTGTCTAACCACCTGTCTGTCTAACCACCTGTCTGTCTGTCTGTCTGATCAATTTTCAATTCAATTAGCTTTATTGGCATGACTGTAGATTTACAATATTGCCAAAGCCATTACAATATTCCAATAAAATTACAATTATAACAGTCAGAAAAAATGGAATAAAACACATATAAATACAAAATAACATGTTTGCATTCACATATAATATTTACACTGACAACAGGAAAAGCAGACTGTGTTTTTAACAATTAAATATAAATATAGATCATCTGTCTGTCTGTCTAACCACCTGTCTGTCTGTCTGTCTGTCTGATCATCTGTCTGTCTGTCTAACCACCTGTCTGTCTGTCTGTCTGTCTGATCATCTGTCTGTCTGTCTAACCACCTGTCTGTCTGTCTGTCTGTCTGATCATCTGTCTGTCTGTCTGACCACCTGTCTGTCGGACCACCTGTCTGCAGGGCTGCGTCAACCCCCGTCATTGTCCCTCAGTCAGGTAGAATTTGTCCGTTTTCAAGGTGAGCCATTTGAGGTCACCTGTCTGGCCAGTAACCCCACCCACTTCTACAATGTCACCTGGACACACCCACACATCCAGGTGAGCTGCCACAGGTCACCTGTGTGTCTTTGCTGCCGACCAGGTGTTTAACTGGTTGTTTGGTTCCTTTCAGAGCATTAAGAACACAACCACCAGTTCCTTTGTCCCCAACCACGGGGTCTTCAGCAGCACTCTGAGTGTCCCTGCGGTGGGACGGATTCACAGCGGACTGTACACCTGCACTGCCAACAATGAAGCGGGAGTCGCCACAGCAACCGCACAGCTCAGAGTGCTGGGTATGTAAACACTAATATGTAAATACCAACAAAAAGAGCAGAAGAATATTTGATTTCAACAGAATCCTCTGAATGTTTACTCTCTCTTCTTCATCAGATCAGCCCTACCTGCAGATCTACCTGCAGAGCAGCACCTCCAACACCATGGAAGTCGGAAAAGAGCTGTTAGCTAACGTTAGCGGCCTGCCAGTGGAGATACAGGAGGAGCTAGTGGCTAACATTAGCAACCAGGAAGCAAAGGGAGAATTGATTACTAATATTAGTGCTAACAGAACAGACCCGTTCAAAACCAGCATTAGCAGCAACAGGACAGTGGAGGTGCATGAAGGTGGAGATGTGACTCTCACTTTTCTGATGGAAGCGTATCCTCCAATCAGAGAGCAGCAGTGGACGGCACCAACTCATATAAACAATAATGGCATCACAGTCTACAAGGAGGCCTACGCTGCTAATGGCTACAGGTCAGACTACTAACATCTACATGCTAAAAGCAGTTATCAACCAGCAATACCACCTTAACAAACCTTTTCAACCGGCAGTACCACCTTAACAAGCCTTTTCAACTAGTAATACCACCTTGACAAACCTTTTCAACCAGTAATACCACCTTAACAAACCTTTTCAACTAGTAATACCACCTTACAAAACTTCTTTAACTAGTAATACCTCCATAACAAACCTTTTCAATCAGTAATACCACATTAACAAACCGTTTAAACCAGCAATACCACCTTAACAAACCTTTTCAACTAGTAATACTACCTTACAAAACTTCTTTAACTAGTATTACCTCCATAACAAACCTTTTCAATTAGTAATACCACCTTAACAAACCCTTTAAACCAGCAATACCACCTTAACAAACCTTTTCAACTAGTAATACCACCTTAACAACCACTTTCAACTAGTAATACCACCTTAACAAAGCTTTTAAACCGGTAATACCACCTTAACAAACCTTTTCAACTAGTAATACCACCTTAACAAACTTTTTAAATCAGAAATACCACCTTAACAAATGTATCAACCTGTCTTGCCACTTTACAAACCTTTTAAGCCTTAATAAAGCTTATCAATCAGCCATACCACCACTGTTAAGGTAGTATTTTTTGGTTATAATTACAATTAAGGTGGTATTTCAGCTTCTACCATCTGTAAAGGTGGTAGCCTACTCTTTTGTTGCAATTGTTATTAAGGTGGTAGTTGTGTTTAAAATTAATGTTAAGGTGGTATTTCTGCTTATACTAATCATGAAGGTGGTATTTATGTTAAGGTGGTGTTTTAGTCATGATGACTTTTAAGGTGGTATCTTTGTTATGTGGACTGTTAAGGTGGTATTTGTTGTTATATTTATTTTTAAGGTGCTATTTTTGTTGTAGTGGCTGTTAAGGTGGTGTTTATGATGTATAATCATTGTTAAGTGGTAGTTTTGTTCTAATCACGGTTAAGGTGGTATTTCTGGTTATAATCGATGTTGAGGTGGTATTTTTGTAATAATGACTGTTAAGGTGGTATTTTGTTATAAAGACTGTTAAGGTGGTATTTTTGTAATAATGACTGTTAAGGTGGTATTTTGTTATAAAGACTGTTAAGGTGGTATTTTTGATGCTACAGGATGAAGGCCAGCCTACTGCTGCGGCGAGTGCGTCTGGAGGATCGAGGCCAATATTCTTTCCATTTTTCTAATTCATTCTTCAACGGCTCGCAGCATGTGGACCTCCGGATCTTCCGTGAGAAACCTTTCTTCCTCTACCTCTTCACCTTCCTCTTCCTCTTCCTCCACCTCTTCACCTTCCTCTTCCTCTTCCTCCACCTCTTCCTCCACCTCTTCCTCCTCTGATCACATGATCTAAGAAGAGCTGTTTTCATTCTCTGTGGTTTGTTAAACCCAGAATGTCATGACCTCATCAGGTTCACCGTCTGCTGACATAACTGAGCAGAACTCCACTCTGACCTGCAGCAGCTCCGGATATCCAGCACCTACAACCTGGTGGTTCACCTGTCCAGGTGTCCAGAAGAAGTACGAACCAAAGAGGCTTTCAGAGCCCCGAACCGGCCACAGGGTTCATCACCAACATGTAAAATTCCTGTAACCAGATAAAATACGTCCATCTCTTCTTCAGGTGTGCAGATGGCTCAGCCTACCAGGTGACCTCAGGTGAGACGGTACAGGTGGGCGACGAAGTGAAGACACACCTGCAGCTGTCAGCTGATGATGATGATGTCACTGTTGAGTGTTTCGCTTACAACCTGGTGGGAAACTCGAGTCAAGTCTTCGTTCATCGTGAGTGTCTCAAAGTTTGTAAATGATCAGGTTCAACGAACTATTGTTGAGTTCAATAAAAACCGTTATTGATCAAACTCTGCTGCTTTCAGGTTCTACAAGACTTCCCTCCGTCTTCACGCCGGCTCTGATTGGAGCTCTGAGTCTTTCTGCTGTCCTTCTCCTGTTCCTATTGGTCGCCATTTACAGGTGGAGACAGGTGAGGTCATTCATCAGCATCATGTGGAGTCACCTCAGTTATTTAAACAAACATTTCCTCACGGAGAGGTCCGGGCAGAACAACAGCGGTGGTATCATAGATGGTCTGTAAGGAAACTAGGCGGATTCACGGAAACTAGGCGGATTCACGGAATCTAGTCGGATTCACGGAATCTAGTCGGATTCACGGAATCTAGTCGGATTCACGGAATCTAGTCGGATTCACGGAAATTTTGTCAGATTCACTAAAGTAGTCAGATTCATCTTGTAAAAACTAGTCGTATTCACGGACACAGGTCGGATTCACAAAACTACTCGGATCACGGAAACTAGTCAGATTCACGAAACTAGTCCGATTCAGAGAAACTAGTCCGATTCAGAGAAACTAGTCCGATTCAGAGAAACTAGCCGGAACCACAGAAACTAGAAGGTTATTGAAATTGTTGCGGTCCGAACCAGGTTTCCTCAGAATCGGTGTTACTGCAGCAGATTTGAGAGGTAGTGGGACTGAACCAGAGGTGAGGGAGGAGTGGATGATGGTGGTGATGAGAGGTGACAGGGGGGGGGGGGAGGCTGGTTTTGATGTGAGGTGTCGGAAAGGAGTCGAGTTGACAAGTGGATGGTTTTGATTTTTTGATGAGTTCAGTTATTGCAGCAGCAGAAGGAAGGTGGAAACTTGAGAGCGTCTGGGAGGAGGGAGTTTGGGGAACAGGAGGGAGAGAATTGTAGGGGATGTGAGAGGCCAGTTGGCTGTGGATATTGTCGATTTTTGCATTAAAAAAGTTCATGAGTGCATTACAGTGGTCAACAGAGTAGAAGTGTGGGGGGAAATAGTCCAGAGGGTGGAGGGAGTTGTTGATTAATGAAAACAGAGTCCGAGTGTTGCCATCACCAGCACTGATGAGACCTGCGTAGTATTGTGTTTTGGCTGTGTTAATTGAGTCCTTGTAGCGGCGGATTGTGGTGGTCATACATGTCCTTATGAACAGTTAGACCGGTTTTATTGTAGAGTCGTTCCAGTTGTCGTCCTTTGGCTTTGAGAAGGCGGAGTTGGGGTGTAAACCAGGGTGCAGAGTGGGTGAATGACACAGTCCGGGTTTTTAGGTGGGCAAGTGAAGTCAACAGAGAGTGGAGACTATTGTTGTAGTGGGAAACCAGTTCATGTGTAGTAGATGGGGAGGCAATGCTCGGGAGTGACTCAATGGAAGTAGTGAGAGTTGTTAGATCAATGTCCTTGATGTTACGAAATGAAATCACACGAGTTGGTTTAGTTTTGGAAATGGTTAGATTCATATTAAAAGATAAACATTTAATATCATTTAAAAAATGATATTTTTTAAATGATAAAAATATCATTAAAAAAAAACTCTGCTACAACAATAATTTCCCTCAAAAGGGATAAATAAAGTATTTTTCATTTCATTCATTTCATATGAACATATGATCAGAGATGGGGAGATGAGTTGATGAGAAATTAGAAGGAGAAACACCAGATCAAGGATATGACCTTTAGAATGGGGGGGGTGTATGTGCTGCTGAAAGCCAAAACTGACCAGGCATGATTTAAAATCTATAGTGATTCATGTTGTCCATGTGTATATTAAAATCACAGAGCACAATAACATTGGGGGAGAGAGGGCATGAGGAGAGTTCATCAATAAAATCCTTGTTGTGCTTGGGTGGGCGGTAAACAGTGGCAATTACAGTTGGTGTTGGTCCATTCACCTGTAGGACCAATGATTCAAATGAGTTGAATGTTGGAACGGAGACTGGCGAGAGCCTCCATTTCTCGCAGTGAATTATCGCGAGACCTCCTCCTCGACCGGTGAGAGGCTGGCAGGTGTAAACAAACCCAGGTGGTGTGGACTCATTTAGCTGGGAAAAGTCGTTTGGTTGCTGCCATGACTCTGTCAAGCACAAAAAATCCAGTTTACGGTCGAGGAGGAGGTCCCGGAGGAGAAGTCCTTTGCCCGTGAGCGAGCAGATGTTAAATAATCCGAACCTGACGTCGCTGCGATCGGAGGTGGTGACATGGCTAGCTGACCTGGCTAGGTTCGCTTTCCTGCTGGGTTTTCTCCGCGGACGTCGAGTTCTGGACCAGATGGAGTTGTTGTCGAGGAGTCATTGATGTCGGTGCTCCGGCGGGACCCGCGGTGGATGTATGTCCGACGGGGGAGGTGAACGATGTCCGGGAAGAGGTGCAGCACTGGCGGTAGATGATACAGGTGGAAACGCAGCTGGAGGAGCTCAGCAGCGGTGAATTGGACAAGGGCTGACGATGGTCCTAGTATAGTGGATAGGACAATCCAAACGAGGACACACCAGACAGCCAGTCCGTTGATCCACATGATTGATGGATGGAGGTTGTAGCCAGCAAGTAGCAACAGCCAGGTAAGGAGTGGAAGTCCAGCGACACGCCACGGGTAGTGATGTTTAAACACTCAAGTATTCACTGTGAGCAGACTGTCCATGGGCCATAACGATCCGATCAGGGTCTCAGCAATGCTGAGCTATCTTGACTCAAAGTCTTTTAGATCGCAAGACCATAAAAAGAGTAAAAGTTAGTTAGTTACCGGCGAGCAGCAAGTCGCGCCGGCGTTCACTCGACCGGAAGGGAAGGGAAGATAGATAGTTTCACAGAAACTAGTCGGATTCATGAAACTACTTTTTGTCTTTCTTTATTTTGCTCTTTTTACTTGTGTTATTGTTTGCACTAAATAGACCAGGCCAAATTCCTTGTAACGTGAAAATTACTTGGCAATAAATAATAAATCCCCATTCTGATTCTGATACTCGGATTCACGAAACTAGTCCGATTCACGGAATCTCGTCGGCTACATGAAAACTAGTCTGAGACTTCCTTATTTGTGATTTGAGCCTTTTTAAAAGATATTTTACATGTTCTTGTTCGTGAACTGAAAGCTTGTTACCGTGGTAACAGAAAGAGGAAATGTTCGTACAAGTTCTTCCATGATGGAGTCCGTTGGGGAGATTGTGGGAGTTTTCCTGAAGGAGACATCCATCCGTTGGACCCTCAGCACACAGAGCAGGAAATAAAAACGATGTGTCTTTTCTTCTTCCAGAAACCCAAATATGAGATCCGCTGGAAAATCATCGAGAGCACTGACGGGAACAGCTACACCTTCATTGACCCGACCCAGCTGCCGTACAACCAGAAGTGGGAATTTCCTCGGGACAAACTGCGGCTCGGTACGAACCCACGACCCACCGGGACATCTTCGTCTTCCTCGGCCTTCCTCTCCTGGTCTCTGACTCCAGTCTCCGAACCGGTTGTCTTTCAGGTGCCGTGTTGGGTTCGGGGGCGTTCGGGAAGGTCGTCGAGGCAACGGCGTACGGTCTCGGAACTGACAACAAGGCTACCAGAGTCGCCGTCAAGATGCTCAAACGTATTCTTCATCATCATCATCATCATCATCGTTGTACTCTGCGTTGGGACCGTCTGATGTTCTTGTTTTCGTCAACAGCGAGCGCTCACTCGGAGGAACGGGAGGCTCTGATGTCCGAGCTGAAGATCCTCAGCCATCTTGGTTTCCATGACAACATCGTCAACCTGCTGGGCGCGTGCACTCGAGGAGGTGATGACGATATGATGTCTGACCGACTTCCTGTTTCATGTTGATAAGACTTCCTGTTGCCCCGGTTACCGACCCGGTCCATCAGTGACCTCTCGCTCTACTGACAACGTTGTTTACGGCCATTTCAGACCAGAACCGGTTTAATCTGGAACCAGTCTAAAACTTAATCTGGAATTATTCTGAAACCAGGTTGGTTTAGTCTGAACTGGTTTGGAACCAGACTAGTTCTGTCTAAACTTTGTCTGAAACTTGGTCTGGAATTTTTTCTGGACTGGTTTGGAACCAGTCAGATCCTCCAAGGACCATAAAGACCCCTTAGGTCTGTAGAGTCTAGACTCTCCAATCTGGTTCAGCTGTGATCATGTGACCACAATGAGCTCTCGGATCTACAAAATGTGGATCAATCCTCCGTGAGAAGTAGTCCCGGCAGATTCACCGTTCCTTCCCGTCAGCTGATGTCGGAACTTTCTGGAAAAACGGTGTTTGGTAACTCAGTGATCTGAGGAAGTGACGTATGATGTCATCGTGTTTGTATCACCTGTCACCTCCCTCCTTCCTCCAGGCCCCATGTTCATGATCACAGAGTACTGTAGTCATGGCGACCTTCTCAACTTCCTGCGGGCTCACGCTCAGGACTTCGTGGCATCCATGTGGAGCGTGGACAAGGTGGAAGACGAAGGGTACTATAAGAACCTGGGGTCGCAGCAGGCCAGGTTGCGCAGGTAGGCCATCTCTGATTGGCTCTCCAGCTAGGGAAGATTTTACTCATGTGGTCAGCTGACATGTAACGTCCAATCACGTGTGCC
>JAOXYM010000016.1:29091096-29102255 GCA_028567055.1 Leptatherina wallacei | reverse complement strand
TGTTAAGAATTGATTGAAAGTAAGTTTAAGGGAGAATGGATAACCAAATATACCAGGTGATGACTCCTTTAATAAAAATTTTCCATATTCAACCTTTAATCATCCTCAGGTCTAATAACAGCTTATTTAGTGTAATATATAGTTTTGTTATTACCAGGATTTAAATGCAGAATTCATCCAAAAAGTTATAGCAGAAATTATCTGTAAAAATGCAAAGATGTCATGGATTGTTGCATGTTTTAACAGGCTGACCCTGATTCATTATGTTCCTGAAATGAAAATCTTCTATGATGTCTCTGTAGATCAAAAATGGAGAAGCCTGTAAAGCAGCAGCTGCTGGAACTGCTGCAGGATTTAGGAGCGGAAGATCTCAAACTTTTCCACTGGCACCTTCAGGATCCTGAGTTACTGGATGGATTTGAAGCCATCAAAAAGTGCCATCTGGAGAAAGCAGACAGGCTGGATACAGTGGATTTAATCGTTGAGATATATACCACTGAGCGCGTGATGGAAGTGATGAGCTTGATACTAAAGAAGATTAAGTTGATTAAAGGTCAGTCAAAGACAAAGGAAAACCTGTTTCTGCATGCAGATACCATGCCAACAACCCTAACTCCCCCCCAAAAGATGGGAAGCTGTATAAAAGTAACTGAAAAAAAATCGTGAGATTCAAATTTCAGAAACCCATATTATATTCCCAATAGAACATAAAGAACATTTTTTATTCCCAGTAGAATGTAGACATCATATTTTATTCCCAGTAGAACTTAAACAACATATTTTATTCCCAGTAGAATGTAAACAACATATTTTATTCCCAGTAGAACATAAACAAAATATCAGATTATGAAACAGAGACATTTTACCATTTCATGGAAAATATGAGCTCATTTTAAATCTAATGGCAGGAACACATCTGTAAAAAGTAGTTCCAGTAAAAAGTAGTTCCAGGGTGATGTTCAGCATTGTGTGTGTAAACATCTGGGTAGTGAGGAGACAAGTTGCTGGAGTTCTATGAGAGGAATGTTGTCCCATTGTGTTCTGATCAGGATTCTAGCTGCTCTATAGTCCTGGGCCTTCATCATGATGCTCCATATGTTTAGCCCTGTCTGCAGGTCTGGACTGCAGGCAGGCCAGTTCTCCTGTTGTGATAAATGCAGTATGTGGTTCAGGACCAGGTCCAGGCCAGTTCTCCTGTTGTGATAGATGCAGTATGTGGTTCAGGACCAGGTCCAGGCCAGTTCTCCTGTTGTGATAAATGTAGTATGTGGTTCAGGACCAGGTCCAGGCCAGTTCTCCTGTTGTGATAGATGCAGTATGTGGTCCAGGACCAAGTCCAGGCCAGTTCTTTTGTTATGATGGATGCAGTATGTGGTTCAGCATTGTCTTGCGGAAATGTGCAAGGCCTTCCCTGAAAGAGACGTTGTATAGATGGGAGCAGATGTTGCTCTAAAGTAGTGGTGGGAAAATTTGGCCCTCATCCTGCAAGTTTTCCATGCATCCCTGCTCCAACACACCTGATTCAAATTAATGAGCCACTGTGATAGGTTGTTAGATCCATTTGATTTGAATCAGGTGTGTTAGATCAGGTAAGCATGGAAAACTTGCAGGAATGCGGCCCTCGAGGACTAGTGTTCCCCACCCATGAAACCTCCATGTACTTTTCAGCATTGATGGAGCTTCATAGATGTGGAAGCTGCCCACGTACTAATGCAAGCCGACGGGCTGATTATCAGAGATGCTGGACGCTCCCTCTCCTCTTTTGTCTGCAGGACACGCCGTTCATGCTTTCCAGAAACAAGTTCACGTTTTGATCCAGTTTTCCACTTTGCCTCAGAGCATTTTAAATTAGCTTTGGTCCAGAGAGATTTTTTAAAAAAGTGCTTCTTGATGGTGCAAACATCACAAGCTGTTAGTTTTGACCTTCAGCCTTGTCCATTCGAGAATCTTCTTGATTCTCTTAATCCTTTCATGATATTATACGCTGTAGATGGTGGGATCCTCAGTCTTTGCAATCTTACATGGAGGCATATTTTTTCTGATATTGTTCCACAATTTTTAGACCCAGTTTGTCTTTCCATCTGAGAGACTCTGCCTCTCTGACATACTCCTTTCAATAACTAGTCGTGTTACCCACCTGTTGTCAGTTAACCAAATTATAAAATGTTCCTCCATTTGTTTCTGATTTGTGCCAATTACTTTTCCTGCCTTTTGTTGCCCCTGTTCCAACTTTTTGGAGATGTGTTGCTACTGTCAGATGCAAAATGAAATACAAAAATGTCTCAGTTTTAACATTGAATCATTATTGTTTTATTATGTTAGTGTTGGGAGTGAACCAAGCCTCCAAGCAAGGCCCACAGCAGCTGACTCCAATAGAAATGAGTAAAATGCAGAGCCAAATTTCCCAACTGAAAGTAATAGAGTAAAATTGATTAATGACAATAAAGATTCTGATCTGCTATTGCAAATGAAATATAGCTTCATGAAAAGTGTGAATTATTGTATATTCTGCTTTACAGTTAATCACCTTTTTTGGACTTGAGGTTGCAATTTACTTCACATCATTACAGCCTGAAGCTTAACTTGAGGTTTTTAATTTTAAAACGGTGTGATTTCAGATTTGTTGCATGAGGACAGATTGCTTCTGTTTGGTCTCCTTTATAACTTTGAAGCTCTGCAGTCATAAAAAAAAAATGACAAGGTCATGATTTCAGATGCACTTTGATCCAACAGGAGAACCCTCACAAAATGTTTTGAAAACCCCATCAGCTGGTGCAGCTTCAACAGCCTCAGCAGGTACAATTCCTTTCTTGAAATCTGTAACTCCGAAACAAATTAAGCCAGTCTAACTGAACTATAGATGTTTTTGATGGATCTATGTATTTACCTCTGCTAATGATACTAAAAGATTATTTTGTCAAACGAAGATAGAATTTGAATTTTACAATGCAGTAGGTCAGTTATGTGGCATTTATGGCATTGATATTTATTAATGTAATTTAAGAAATCTTTAACTTTGTGTAAGACAGCAGTTGTTTTACATATTAAAATGTTTATGGTATTTATTTATATATATTTGTGATTTCCATCAATCAACACACTTAACCTACTTTACTTCAGCCATTCAAGTTTGACACCTGTGTTAGTCAGATTGTATAAACTTTTGTCTCTTTTGTCACTAGATCTCATTTAATGTTTTTTTTTCTTAATTTAGTAATAATTAATCTTTAAGAAACATTTTTTCAATATTTGCACTTTTTTTTAACCACGTCTAACACCTAGACAATATTTTTCCCTGATAAAAGAAAAGTAGTGTCATCTGCAAACAGAATACATTGAAACAATTTGGAAACATTAAAAATATCATTCACACGGAGAGGTTGTGGCCTAAGGACTGACTCTTGATGTACACCATGACTTATATGAGATAATTAATGATTTTGTATTGTTGATTTAAACATCCAGTTTTTTTAGTGTCACTTATTATCCACTCACATGCCAACCCTCTGAAACTACTGTTATTCAATTAAAACAAATCATATGTATAGATTAGTGAAAATAAGTGGATTGAATCTAGTCTCATATTCAATCCCACATGCTAAGCATGCAAGGGGTGGTGGGTGACAATTGAAAGAAAAACGTCTCATTTAAAGGGATGGAAAAACTTCCAGCAGAACCCGGCTCAAGGAGGGTTGCCATCTGCCTCGACCGGTTTTTCACAGCTCGTAGCCAGTTTGAATATAATAGGGGAGCCTAGGCCTCACTGCTTGTTGATGTAAGCTGCTGTTTCAATGTTGAGGAGGAAATGAATAAAGCAGGTCAAAGCGGTCATAAACAATGCTTCAGCCTTCTGTAGATTAATCTGAGGAAAAGCTAGTGATACTCAACTAGTCTCAGAGAACTTTCTAGGATTGGTCGACATCCTCCAGTAGCATAGGACTCTGTGAACTCCCAGAGAAACAAGTGTCCTTGTTTTGAGAGACCCTGTGTTACTCCTGTTGAGACAAGCCAGACGTCAGCAGGCACCTCTGAACTGATTGCATATGCAGGAGGGAAATTGGAACTACTTATTCCATGGCAGCCATGTTGCCCATGAAATTGAGGGAAGACCCTCCCAAAAATTCTGCTGGAAAGTCAGAAGGCTCTGAAGACCAGCTGCTTCTCCAATGTCAGGGAAACTGTCACTGATCTGGAGTCCAGGACAGTGTAGAGAAATGTTGTCCCCCAGGATAAGTTGATTACCCTCCTGTGCTTGTAAACCAGTGGTTCAATTAAATGACCAGTTGAACGCTGGATATAGTTCAACTCAACTGTGCTGACGGGTTGGTTTTTAACACCAGACTCTTAGTCAATGATCTGGATTGCAGGCGACAGAAGAGATTCCTCTGACCAATATTGAGCAACAGGTGCAGCGCACTTTCTGCGAGGGGCAGATTACTGGAACTCCAGGGTGATATGCTAGAGCTGGTTGTACAACACAGTATGTGCACATATTGAAACATGTTCTCTCAATGACAACACCATAGTTGTTATTGACATAACAAATATGAACATGCCTCCTTTTGACGTTTGTCTTAACAACAGTTGTGATTTTAACATTCTAACAAATGATCCATCAGTCATCGCCACCCACCGCTCATGAGAAAATAATCTGAATCAGACTGATGCACGTCTGCAATCCTGGAACATTGTTGCCTCTCATCCAAGCTGCAGCCAGAAATATAGGAACAAATAGAGCAATCAGTACCCCGTTTGGTAAATCACATTTGGCGTGCAAAGCTGATTTATTTGCATCTACTCCTCCCAGTATTTTGCGCATTCTGGCAAAAATGCCTAAATTGCATATTCATTCAAGGCAAATACAAAAAATGGATTGCGGCTCAATTTTGCCCATTTAAGAGGTGTAATCTTAGGTGCACATGTTTAGTAATCCGGCTGTTACTTTGCAGGAAAGAACTAAAATTCGTTTTGCTTTTCAGCATCCCAATGTACAAAGAAAACAAGGACAAAAATCACAAAGCTAACACTAAATTCAACATTTATATTGTTACATGCAGCTGAAGTCAGAGTTTGGTTGCTTTTTCCTTGATACTTGATGAACTGCTCAGTAAAGAAAATAATGAAAAAACTCATCTCTTGTTTGTCATCAGAGGCTCTTCTTAGGTGTCTGCCGAAATTCAAGTCAAACCTGAAGGATAGGTTCCAGTGTATGTTTGAAGGGATAGCCGAAGCTGGAAATCCAACCCTACTGAATCAGATCTACACAGAGCTCTACATCACAGAAGGAGGGACTGGAGAGGTCAATGATGAACATGAGGTCAGACAGATTGAAACAGCATCCAGGAAACCACACAGACCAGAAACAGCAATTAGACTAGAGGACATCTTTAAGCTTCCACCTGGAAGAGATGAACCAATCAGAACAGTGATGACAAAGGGAGTGGCTGGCATTGGGAAAACTGTCTTAACACAGAAGTTCACTCTGGACTGGGCTGAAGAGAAAGCCAACCAGGACATTCAGTTCACATTTCCATTCACTTTCAGAGAACTGAATTTACTGGAAGATGAAAAGTTCAGCTTGGTGGAACTTATTCATGACTTCTTCAATGACACTAAAGAAATATTTGATTTGGAAGAGTTCCAGATTGTGTTCATCTTTGATGGTCTTGATGAGTGTCGACTTCCTCTCAGTTTCAAAAAAACTAAAATACTTACTGACCCTAGAAAGTCTACCTCAGTGGATGTGCTGCTGATAAACCTCATCAGGGGGAAACTGCTTCCCTCTGCTCGAATCTGGATAACCACACGACCTGCAGCAGCCAATCAGATCCGTCCTGACTGTGTTGACATGGTGACAGAGGTCAGAGGTTTCACTGACCAACAGAAGGAGGAGTACTTCAGGAAGAGGTTCAGAGATGAGGAGAAGGCCAGCAGGATCATCTCCTACGTCAAGACATCAAAAACCCTCCACATCATGTGCCACATCCCTGTCTTCTGCTGGATCACTGCTACAGTTCTGGAGGATGTTCTGACCAGAGAGGGAGGAGAGCTACCCAAGACCCTGACTGAGATGTACATCCACTTCCTGGTGGTTCAGACCAAAGTGAAAAACATCAAGTATGATGGAGGAGTTGAGACAGATCCACACTGGAGTCCAGAGAGCAGGAAAATGATTGAGGATCTGGGAAAACTGGCTTTTGATCAGCTGCTGAAAGGAAACCTGATCTTCTATGAATCAGACTTGACAGAGTGTGGCATCGATATCACAGCAGCCTCAAAGTACTCGGGAGTGTTCACACAGATCTTTAAAAAAGAGAGAGGACCACACCAGGACAGGGTTTTCTGCTTTGTCCATCTGAGTGTTCATGAATTTCTGGCTGCTCTTCATGTCCGTCTGACCTTCATGAACTCTGGAGTTAATCTGATGGAAGAGGAACAAAAAATATCTAAACTTCCTAAAGTCTTTAGGAAATGGGTAAAAGTAAAACCCTTCTACCAGAGTGCTGTGGACCAGGCCTTACAGAGTCCGAATGGACAGCTGGACCTGTTCCTCCGCTTCCTCCTGGGTCTTTCACTGCAGATCAATCAGAATCTCCTACAAGGCCTGCTGACACTAACAGGAAGTACCTTAGAAACCAATCAGGAAACAGTTCAGTACATCAAGAAGAAGATCAGTGAGAATGTATCTGCAGAGAGAAGCATCAATCTGTTCCACTGTCTAAATGAACTGAATGATTGTTCGCTAGTGGAGGAGATCCAACAGTCCTTGAGTTCAGGAAGTCTCTCCACAGATAAACTGTCTCCTGCTCAGTGGTCAGCTCTGGCCTTCATCTTACTGTCATCAGAACAAGATCTGGATGTGTTTGACCTGAAGAAATACTCTGCTTCAGAGGAGGCTCTGCTGAGGCTGCTGCCAGTGGTCAAAGAATCAAAGAGAGCTCTGTAAGTATTAAGATGGATTTCTTCATCAACATATATCTGCACTACTTTCAAAATAATTTTTTAAATATCACAGTAAAAGCAATGTTTTCTGTTTTTGTAGTCTGAGTCTCTGCAATCTCTCAGAGAGAAGTTGTGAAGCTTTGTCCTCAGTTCTCAGCTCCCAGTCCTCCAGTCTGAAAGAACTGGACCTGAGCAACAACAACTTGAAGGATTCAGGAGTGAAGCTTCTGTGTGTTGGACTGGGGAGTCCTAATTGTACATTGGAAACTCTCAGGTCAGTAAAATTTCCCTTTTTCCAATATAATTTATTTCAGGCTAAATGCTTTTGGAAGTATCTTTGAAAACAAGGGTAAAGATTCAGGAAAACACAATCAATAAGAATGCCAGAGACAATATACCATGCTGTCTGATTATATTACCTAAGGAAAACGTCTACAATGTGAGGTGTATTGGTCCATGTACAGAACCCTGAGGAACTCCACGACTTACTCTGTTAATGTAAATGATTAATCTTCCTCACACACCAAACTGAAATCTATCTGATGAATATGACTTAAACCAACCTAATTCCTTTAACTCCAATAACATGTTCAAGCCTCTGTAGCAGAATGTTATGATCAATGGTGTCGAATGCAGCACTGAGATCTATCAAGATAACTAGAGACAGGAGTCCTTTATCTGAGGCCATGAGAAGATCATTGCTAACCTTTACCAGTGCTGTCTCTGTGCTATGATTAGCTCCAAATCCTGACTGAAATCTTCAGATTATTTCTGCTCAGATGGGCACATAGTTGAGTTGAAACTATTTTATCAAGACGAGTTCAATGAACGAACGTTCATTGAATTCGTTCACATTTTGGATGAACGTGAACTAAGCGGGCTCTATTTCCACCTAATGAACGATATTGTGAACGCGTTCATTCTGGAACTCCTGAACAGCGCTCTTTCAAAGTTCAACATTGTTCAGTAGAGTGCCAGATTTCTATGGAGCCTCCAGGCAAAATCCCGCTAAAACACACTGTAAACGTGTGTGTATGCGACTGGCTGCAGGTGTGTTGTGCAGTGCGCTGCTTGCAGGTGGTGGGCGTGGCCAACAAGGAGCGCAGGCAGTTTTTGACAGACAGATTACAGCACAACAGGCAGAAATCTCAGATTATGAACGTCTAACAGACCACCCACTAACATTTTCGTCTAGTCTCGTCTCCTCAATGAAAACTCATGCACGTCTCGTCATGTTTTCGTCATTAAAGAGAAATGTTTAGCTCGTCACCGTCTCATTATCGTCATGAAAAAAAGGGTCGTCAACAAAATAATTTCGTCATCGTTGACGAAAAAAAACACTGACTTCACGTTACGCTAAAAATACACAGAGCAAGGGAAAAACGTTCTGCAGCTTGGAGTTGAGTGACAGGGAACGAAGGAGCGTGGATAGCTATCAGCGGACATTGCAGAAAATTTTGTGATGAATATTTTATTTAAATGAGTTTCCGCCACAGGGTGGCTGGGCTCTCCCTTTGAGATCGTGTGAAAAGCTTTGTCATCTGGTCATCAAGGAGGAGAGCCTAGTAGAGCTGCTGCTCTTCTGCAACGAGAGGAGCCAGATGAGGTGGCTTGGGCATCTGGTTAGGATGCCTGCTGGACGCCTTCCTCAGGAGGTGTTCAAAATGATACTTTTGACGATTCACCTTGAAAATATTTTTTTATTTTAAAAGGAAGATTTTCATATATTTATAAGTACATTTTGTCAGTGGTCTGTTTCTGACCAAAAATTCATCATTTATTTGTTTTATAGGTGGGAAATTAAAGTGTTTATGATACTTTTTATACCTTTCGAGTTGTTACTTTTTCCTTCTGCTGAATTGAAAATAGTATTTTAATTATAGTAATGATAGAATTGTACAAATTTTCTTTATTATTATACATATATAATACATTATTACTTTTGTAACAGTAACCTTGGCTTCTACTGTGACTACAAACTTTTCAGAGAGGTTTGGATATTAGATGGTTTGGGTAAGTTTTACTTGTCTGAAGAGTCTGACTGAGAATAAGCTTTATTAGTAGTAGTATGGTAAAGAACTTTACACAACAAGGAATTTGTCATGGTGTCAAGAGCAAGAGTTAAATTCTTTGTCAATATTAAATGTGTCAATATTTTATTATGAGTAGTTTGATCTTGTACAATCATAACCTTTCCAGGCTGAGTACCTGCAACTTGTCAGTGAGGAGCTGTGAAGCTCTGTCCTCCGCTCTGAGCTCAGAGTACTCTAGTCTGACCAAGCTGGACCTCACTAACAATGACCTGCAGGATTCAGGAGTCAAGTTTCTGTCTAGAGGACTACAGGATCCTCAATGTAAACTAGAAACTCTCAGGTCAGTACTCATTGCATTGTTTAGATTTTTTAATGCATCAAAGTCATGAAGATATGGACATACAGTATGCATGCGTAGTGCATACAATACTATATGTATACATAAGGATTAAACAATGAAGAGCCGTTCAATATACAGTTTTAAAGCACGACACAGACTCGTGCATCATACAATTTTAATGCACTTCATGCAGGAACACCACTCCGCTGCGCGTTGTGGTGTTCTACACTCTGAGTTGTTTAATCCGTTTATACCATGGTCCCACACAGTAAACATTTTATAACATATGTTTATTTTTTCCACAAAATTTGCGAAATACACTTAAGTATAGGAACTATTTTATGTTTGCCTCGATGTACATTTTATGCTAAACAAATGTTCCATGCTACAGCGCGATTCTCTCGTTCACCTGTCAAAGCCAGCTGATTTGAACCAGTTGATTAACATGTTGCTATCACACCCGTAAAAGTTATATCACCCGTGATATAACTGTGATTTAACTTGCCGAACTACGTGTGCGTATATACAAAAATAACACACACCGGTTGGCATTAGAATTCTCCCCGACCATGGTATAAATAGCAATATATTGCAGATGAGAAATTTTATTAATTATAAGAAACTGTACAAATAAAAAATTAAATATAAATTATTATTTATTTATTTTTACAGTCTCTCAGGATGTCTGATCACAGAGGAAGGCTGTGCTTCTCTGGCCTCAGCTCTAACATCCAACCCCTCCCATCTGAGAGAGCTGGATCTGAGCTACAACCATCCAGGAGACTCAGGAGTGAAGATGTTAACTGCTCAACTTGAGGATCCAAACTGCAGACTGGAAACTCTGAGGTAAGCAGAGGCCTGCTTCACCCAAATATAATGTCTTTATAAAGGAAAAGCTGTGACCATTTTATTTGTAACCACTCTGCCGCTTGTCTTTGATCAAAAGTAAAGTTAGATTTTCTGTGTCATTTCTAGAATTTTTTTTTAATTTAATCTCCTCCTGTTTATAGGATACTACTTTAAAAAAAAAGACTAACACTGATGTCTGACAATATAAAAAAAATTGGAATTTGTAAAATCAACTATCCAATTGTTGTACATTGACTTATAATCATATTAAGAGTAGACACTTCATATTTAGCTACTGAAGAAATTTTTCTGTTTCCAAATAGAATAAAAATTAAGGGTGTCCCGATCCAATATACATTTTGGAAATAGCTCCGATATCAGCCCAAAAAAAATCCAGTATTGGATTATATCGGCCTGTATCAAAAATCTCTGATTTATAATCAGAGAAGCAGTTCAGCTCCAGCAATTCTATCTAGCAGCGCCCGGATCCAGCTTGCAGAACCCACATAATCACAAAGCAAAGCAGCAGGGAGCAGGAGCATTGTCAGCCAGTGTCAACAACACGGTGAGGCAATAAAAAATTAATTCTCAGGTACTAATCAAAACAAAAATTTGGCATCTAATTTAGCTTGATATTAATTTGCATGTATATCAATACTTAAATGTCACTTTGGTGTCTGCGGGTTCACGGTGAGTACCGGCTGCCTCTACTCATTTTAAACTGGACTGGAGCGATAGCCCCTCCCATACAATATCTCCCTGAAGGAACCATTGTTTACAGTGTTGCTAGTTTATTAACTTGTTGCTTTAATTAGAACTAGCCAGGCCCCCCCTGTAGCTGGTGCGGAGTCACTTAGCGAGGCTAACCCACTTAGCTGTCCCTCGGTAGTCCCCGCGCAGCCAGGGGAGCAGGCCGGGTGGGTGACTGTCAGAAGGGGAGCTAGTTCCACGCTAAAGCCCATGGGTCGCCACCGACCTGTTCACGTTTCTAATAA
>JAOXYM010000016.1:28894187-28907474 GCA_028567055.1 Leptatherina wallacei | reverse complement strand
TGTTGGTCAAATCTCAGGGGTTGGTCCACACAACTATATAAAGACAGGAGCACACACACACACACACACACACACACCACAGCTGATTGATCAGGCTAATGGCTGCCACATGTTGGCGGCATATCCGGGTTGCTTCATTGGCCCCCATCCAAATGTCTTCAGAAATTTCTAGTTTTAAATTGCAGTTCACCTATGGAGGCAGTGCTGCATCGGATCCTCCAGGTGAGTCTGATAAGTCTTATTAACCAGGCAGTCACGACAAAATAATAAATAATAAAACTTAGCATTATACTAAAAAGACACCGTTGTAATAACATGCAATTATTAAATTCTACATTCTGCAAGTGGATCTGGGAGTTAAAGGTGACTTAGACATTTAGTGATGCGATTAAAGGAATGGATCTGGCCTGTGCGCAGTCTGTTGAACCGATGCTGTTAGGAAGACCAGAAGTCTGTCTCAACTGCTACTTGTTCTTAAATTAATGAAATCGATGAAAATCTGTTGAATTTCCGCTAACGGAAATTATAACATTAGGATGCGATCTTCAAAGTCCTGCTATTTATCTTGAAATAAAAAATGTAATTTATCAAAAGTTATTTAAAAATCGGACAAAAACATTACTGTAACTTTATTATTATTGTTCTTTAATAAACTGAACTGCTGCTCCTTCAGGGTCAGAGAAGAAATGGGAAATGGAGAAAGAGGAGAAAAATGGCAAGAGGTAAGCACTGGTTGCTCAGTGCACTACAGGAAATTCTGAGATTAATTATGTTGTCCAAAAATATTAATTTAATTTCTCTAAAGGTTCCTGTTTTGTTGTCAATGAGGTTGATGTCACATATCCGTCCAACTTCAGAACATCAGACTCTGGATCAGCAGCTCCGCCAGTGTACCCACCATTGAAGGACACTGCTGTGGAGATCGTCCCACACACCAAGTTCCTGGGGGTCCACGTAGCTGACAACCTCACCTGGTCAATGCATATCTCCACCACTGTAAAAAAAAAAAAAAAAGGCTCACCAGTGCCTGCACTTCCTGCGGAGGCTAAAGAGAACACACCTCAGCCCATCAATCCTCACCACCTTCTACAAAGGCACCATTGAGAGTGTACTAACCAGCAGCATATCTTTGTGGCATGAGATCAGCAGTGCCTCAGACAGGAAGGCACTGGGGAGAGTGGTGAGGTCAGCTAGAAAAAACATTGGGGTCACACTGCCGCCTGTTGGGGACCTGGCGAAGCAGTGCTGCCTGTGGAGGGCAACAAGAATCACCAGGGATCCCACTAACCCCTGTCATGGACTGTTCTCTCTCCTACCCTCAGGAAGAAGATACTGCAGCTTGCCATGCACAATGGTGAGGCTCCGTGACAGCTTCTACCCAAATGCCCTCAGACTTTTCAACTCCTACAAAAACCTCTGATTTTAATTTTATCTACCTCTGTTTTATCTGCTTCACTAAGAACTGTTTGCATATACTCTCATGCACATACTCTTTTGCACATACATTTTTGAACTGATATCTTTATATTTATATATTTATATTGCATCCTTCTCTGAACTGGTTTTTGTTCTTTTTATTCTTGGTGCTTATCCAACTGTTTTTTTTGTGGCCAAAAATGCATCGTCATTCCGTTCTATAGTGCATCTCTGTTATGTTTGAATGACAATAAAGAATCTAAATCGAAGTGATCATCTTTCCCCTCTGACTCAGACAGGACTGATGAGGTATTCAGAGGGTCACTGCCTATTAAGGAGAATGATTACTCTCTAAAAGACAAGATGGCTGAAGCTTACACTGCTACTACACCAACAGATGAATAGTCAACAGGCAAAGTGCCCAAAGCGCTTTGACATTTCATGTTCATTCACACAGCACCTATATTGGACCCATACTTGGTGCTTTTCTAAGCATGCACACCCCCGATAAGCACATCAAGAGGTAATGTAGGGTTCAGTGACTTTGACATGTAGTCAGGGGGATTGAACCACTGACCTCCTGTTCAGTAGAATACAGCTCTATCCATGTGAGCTATAGCCACCCTGCCCAGTATTGTATGGTATTGTATTGACAGGAAAATCTTTAGGATTGCTCACCCCTAAATAATTAACACTGCACTGATGTTTGCTGCTTCACTTTTTATTACAAGGAGTTTAACATATTTTAATCATTTTTAATGTTTTAATCTTTTTCAGTCACTACTGTTTTGTCTGATCGGATCTGAGGAATTTTTTCATTCTTATGTGAATTGATTAGTTTGAACACAAAATGATTCACCAAAGACAATTTGGTTGTGCAATGACTTTTTATTACGCTTTGCTGTACTGGGACATTAGCTGATTATTTAAGAACAGGGTTACAGCAATGAAGCTTGAAACGTCATGCCAAAGTAGCAAATGAAGTTAGATGTACATTCTGCTTTACTGGCAAGCTTTACATGTACTTCTACACTTGTGTGAAAACACAGACTCTACTACAAGGGCATGCAGATTTAAACCAGAAAAAAAATCCATGGTGAAAATGGAAAGGATCTAATGGCAAAGAGCTCGTGCAGACATGTATTTTGCATTAGCATGTATGAAAGTGGTTTCACCCACTCAGCTAGTACACTGAGCTGTTTCTTTGTTGAATAGATAGACAATGCTTCGTTTAATTTCCAGTGTAATAAAAGTTTAATTTACTACACAAAATACATTATCACTGGACCACACAACAACTGTGCCTAAGAGTGTATGCACTTCTAATGTTTATATAATCACACACAAAAGCCAACATTAGGTTAGAATAACAATACATCATTAAAACATAAACTTAGCATTTAAGTTGCATGGATGCTTGGTCCTGTGAGTTTGGTTTGGCTGGCTTACCACAAGTTTAGACTCATGAAGAAAAATATTTAGCATTAAGTGGAAGAAGTGTTGAACTGGAGTTACTGTGGCAATAAAGCAAGTAAAAACATGGAGGTAGATGCACAATAAAATGGAATGACAATGGAAGTCTAAAGGTGTGCACAACTAAGTGGTTGAAGTAAATGGGGTGCTTAAAAGATTTACATGTCAAATTAATATTCAAATTTAGCAGGAAGGGTTTTTACATCCCAAACAGCTGCTGGGGTTTGGGTAGTAGTTAGAAAAGAGTTGAGCTCAATGGTGATTTAGATAATTTTGAACCTTCTTAAAGTGTTGCATCATATTCAATCAAAAACGTCTGGATGGATTAACAGGAACATGAAAGATGTACATACAATAGAGATCTATGTGAAGCCTGCTTTAATTAGATCATCTTACCGTTAAACGTTTTATTAAACAGAAAAGAAAGTATTCCTGGTATTTAGTACAAATATTAAAGACCTGTGGATCATAACAGGCAAACACATCAATAGATCCTGGTTGCAAAACTACACATTCAAGGCAAAATAAACTAATTAAAATTGGCATTGTTTTTAAAGGTACAATTGAAGCAAAGCCAGTATCAAAAATAAATCTGAGCCAGAAATAAAACATGCAGGATAAAATGGGAAAAAAATGGCTGAGTAAAGACTGGGGATATTTTTCCCCTCATGGGACAGTTTCACGATCAGTCACAACATTAAGACACTCAGTTAAAGATGGAATGATCGACATGTCTTTACTGGGAGGTAAACAAACATGGAGTGGAATTCAAGGATTCAGTAATACTATTAAATGCCAAATAAAATAAAAAAGAAACCATAACAAGGTGCTCAACCACAAGATGATTTCTTACAGTAACTTTGTATAAAGGGACATTTACTTGCCGATATCTCAGAGGAAAAAACACCAAATATTTCAGATTATTAATCATCCATCATATGCTCTTTTGTTTCTCTTGTTCTGGCAGTCAGCTGCAGATACACACAATGAAGAGATGATGACGTTTGTTGAAGCAGAGATGCCGTCTGGTAGGACAGATCAGTTCTTCAATACAGAGTCATACATCTGGTAGACGTACTGAGACACTTCAGGGGCCCGACACTTGAGAGAAAGCTGTGGAATCAGACACAACATTGTTACAAAATATCTGGGTTTTCATCTTAATGTGTGGAAAAGTGTAGCCAAATCAGAAAATGTATGGAAATTGAGATTTTTTAAAACTGATCTGGTAACAACCTTATGAACATAAGTCACATGAGTAGTGCATCATTTATTTGTTGAACCAGTTTGAGTTTCACCTAGTGCAAATAGTGTATCAGGTCTTCCAATTTTCTTTATGCTGTGTTGGTGAAAGAATTTACCCAGCAGTGATGTCTGTTAGTTTTACAGTAGCTGTGTGGACAAACGGACAGATGGACAGAGAGAGATTGATCATTTATTGTCATAGTCACATTTAGAAAAGTGTACTGTACTCTTCCGGTCTGAGTGGACGTTAGCTTGAATTGTTGCCGCTGCTCAAGGATTGTGCATTATGGGATTTTAAGATTGTTTGGACCGTGAGATTGCACTCTAGTAATAGTAACTATCAATTCCAGTTGTCATTCCTGCGTGTTTGTGGATGATCGGGTTAACAATAGTCTTCCTGCATGACATACCACCCGGCTCTGTGATTCCCCTTCGGCATCCAGAATGTGGACCAGTAAGATCTACATCTGGTCTGCACTAACATGGACTCTCCTTTCACTTGTCCATCAACCTGGCAATCGGTGTAACAGTCGTGTAAACCTGGTAACAGTCGTTGTAGTGTGTTTCCTGACAAGATTTTGGTCAATTCATATGTAGGACTCTGATGCCTTTAAGATTATGAGACTTGAGCATAAATTGGTAGCAAAATAATTAAGGTTTTTCCTGATTCTACCTTCCTGTAACACAGGTTAAAGAAGATGGTGGTACCCCGACTTTTGGGATATTAATATAGATATTAATATCTCGCATATTGATATTTATATTAATATTCCCATATTCAGAAGCTCTAAAAACGCTACAATAAATATATACAAATTTAATTTGAGGTTTTTATTAGGTTCAAATTTATTTGAAATGCATTGATATCTAATGGCTGTCCAATGAGACAATAGTTATTTTGTTGGTTGTGAAATCTTTGATAAAGGATAATTAATTTTTTTCTTATTTTCATTGATTATTATTATTGATATTTTCTGTTTCCCCCTTGAGGGATTACCATCTTATTGTAGTCAGGGGATTTGCGTACCTCAGTGACCCTAAGAGCTGTACCAGCAGGAGCTTTGGTTTCAGGTGGGACACCCAAGGTCTTAAGGTAGAGGCCTGACCAAGCGCCATCCATTTCTTTAGAATTGGACTCCGCTAACAACCCAGTCCCATAGAGAAAACACTTATTAACAACAACAACAAAAAAATGGGCTGAAGCATGATGTGTTTGTATGATGCCCCCTTCACATTTCTGCCTGCCCCCTCATTTATGCACTCCTAGAGCCGGCACTGTATTAAATCCCTCTGGTCCACCACTCGTCGCACTCTCAGAACTTCTGGCAGGGCTATTAACCACAGTTCCCTTGCCAGCCTAGCTAGGTCAGCTAACGCCGACATCAAACACGACAACACTGTTATCAACAAGAAGAAGCAGCTTTATTTACATTGTACAAAAAATACAATGAAATTCTGTTTAGCAACAGCTTTGGTCTACTTAAGATCCGCTCACTCACAAGCAATGGACATCTTATACAGGATCTCCTTGTCGACCGCGAGTTCGACTTTCTCTGTTTAACCAAAACATGGCAGCATCCTCAGGACTTTTCTCAACTTAATGAATTCTCTCCTGGATTTTTTTTTTTTTTTTACATCTGTCTACCCCGTGGCTCTGGTCAAAGAAGAGGTCTCGCAATAATTCACAGAGGGAAGTGGAAAGTCTCCCCTGTTTCTGTTCTAGCCTTTAGCTCCATGGAATGTCTTGTAAAGAAACTGTCCTAACCCACTCCCACCATCATCGCAACGGTTTATCACCCATCTACATCACATGCTGACTTTTATTTAACTTTCAAAGTTTAAAGTTTATCCACTTTTATTTATCCACACACTCACCAAATGTAATTTTGCTTGGGGACTTAAATGTACATATGAACAATAGTAATCTTCCTCTCACCAGAGACTTTTCATCATCTCTTGACAGTTTTGGATACCATTAGTTCTCCGACTTTCCCACCCATGCTAAAGGTCATACTCTGGACTTAATGTGGAATTATGGGACGGCTGTAGCTCAGGTGGATAGAGCAGTCTACTTATCAGAAGGTCAGAACCAAAATAAGTACAAAATAAGTGCTGTATGAATGTGTGTGTGAATGGATGAATGAGATATGTATTGTCAAAGCGCTTTGAGTGGTCACCTGAGTAGAAAAGCGCTATACAAGTACAGTCATTTACTACATTTACCAATCTGCTGCTCTGGCCGCACCCCCTCCAACGGCACAGCTGATGAACTCATCATTACTGATCATTTCCTCCTCTCATTCAATGTTTCACTTTGTATTTCCATTAACAAGACACCACATCTCATTTTCTTCTGCAATATTAAGTTGCAACATTAATATGGTCACCCTCTCCTATAGCATCAACATCTGGATCTCTGATTCCTTTCCACTCCTGATGAACTGGTTGCTCACTATATCAATTGTTTGAATAATATTCTCAACTGTCTTGCTCCAGTGAATGATAAATGAACTGTACTTGTATAACACTTTTCTAGTCATATTGACCACTCAAAGCGCTTTAACACTACATGTCACATTCACCCATTCACACACATTCATAGAGCAATTATATTGATAAATACTGAGTGCTACTATACACATTCATACCCCCGAGAGGCACATCAGGAGGCAACGTGGGGCTCAGTGTCTTGCCTAAGGACACTTCGACATGTAGTCAGGTGGAAACTGGGAATCGAACCACCAACTATCCGGTTGGCAGACGACTGCTCTTCCTCCTGAGTTACAGTCAACTGTGAGCCCAGTGAAGACTCGCTCCATCTCCTTTTCTCAAACTGCTCTCTGGTTATCCCTGGACTCTGAAAGCCAAAAATCGCCATCTTGAAAGTCTCTACAGGAAAACTGGTCTCACTATTCCCAAAGAAATGCACCATTCCCATACACAGCACTAGAAGGACTTAATTGCAAAAACCAAAGCCAACTATTACTCTGATATAATCTGTGACAATGAAGGTAACACAAAGACACTAATTTCACTGGTCAACAAAATCCCCCCCCCCCCCCTCCTGAATCAACAGAACAGAGTTTAACAGTATTCTTTGGTACTCCAACATAAATTATCTTCTAAATAAAAATGTGTGCAATAACTGCAATAATAAATAAGAAATGTTTTCTTAAATTGTGAAAATAAATAAATAAAAAACAAAAATGTAATGTAAACAATTCAAAAAGTAAACTCTTTTCTTTTAACAAACAAAAACCAGACATTTCTCTCTCTCCTGTCTGCTTTCCATCCTCTCTCCCCTCACTCCACCTATGTCTATATTGCAATTTTGAAGAACATAACTTTTTTCAAACAGAAATACTATTTGTGCAATGCATGTTGAACCCCCCCTCCTTCCACCATAGCAGGTGGGCTCTTGTCCTTTGTAATTTGTTGTTCAGCAAAATACATGAGCACCTTCTTCGTCACTATTTCACCTTTATCTTTCTCGTCTTCCTCATTGCTCTCGTTATCTGAGTCTGAGCCCAGCAAAGCGTTCAGCTCAGACATTTTCTTCTCTTCTTCACAACTTGTGACTGTTTACTTGAGCCAGACAGGTCCACACTTTCCTGTTGAAGCTGTTCTACTTTGCTTCTTTTGGCCTGGACTGCAAGACTCTGGAGTTGGCCTTGCACCTTGAGGATATCAGCCGGTGACAGGAACTTAAGCTTGCGGAACCTGGAGTCAAGGGCTGCAGCAATGAGACACACATTCCGACCACCTTCTGTGAATGTGGTCTCGCTCTCCCACCTTGAAGCTATCTCCTGTGCTGCAGCTCTTTGGAAAGAGCTGACAGGAGCAGTGTCAGACGATGTTCTCTGTGTGGCCCTCCGCAGGCCCTTTACTATTACTAAAGGCAGAGTAGAGATGGTAACACATGACTGTCCACTCAGGAACACAGTGGCTTCCTCAAAGGGCTTGAGAGCATTATCCAGGTAATTGAATAAGGCCCACTGGTCACTTTTCAGATCCAGATAGTCCTTTCTTCATGGCGTGGTGTCTGGGTCCGAAAAGGTTTCAATCACTGGCCACCGCTGCTCTAGGAGGCGTTGCACCATATAGTAAGTACCATCCACGGCTACATCCTGGATCAGTTTGTGTGGCTTCTCCTTCCCCTCAGGTCCCTTATCTGTTTCCATTTGCCTCTGTTTGGCTTTTGGCTTGCTGCTAGCCAGCTCACTCCGCTGGAAATGTTCTAAAAGGGACCTTGCAGCCCTTAGTGCCTTGTTTATCTGGACATCCTTTTTCAGAGCATGGTTGACCACCAACTGCAGTGTATGGCCAGCACATCGATGTAAAGCAACTCTGTGCTTCTCCTCCAAGATCCTGACAGCTGCCACAACATTTGCAGCATTATCATGTACAACAGCTAGCACATCATCACAGAGAGAAAAAACAAACTTCTCTGCTTCCACCCAGGCAGCAATGTTATCTGCAGTGTGGCGCTCCTCTAGTGGCATCGTGGTCAGACTATATGATGTCAGCCACAGAGGCTCCCAAGAATGCCTCGGTGGCGATGCTTGTCCAAGCATCAGGAGTTAGTCTGATTTTAGATTTAGCCCATTTCAGTTCAGCTTTCACCTTCTCAAGAGTAGGGCCATGTTTTCTCTTCATCAGCTCTGTGAAGTAGTGCTTGGAGGTAAGTGTACACCCGGGGTGAAATGTGTTGATCATCTCATAGAAGCCTTTTCCCTCCACAATTGCAATAGGTCTCATGTCCTTTATAATCATTTTCAAGATGCCGTCACTGAGCTCTGCTGACATCTTGGGGGGACATGGTACAGTGTTTCTTTTTGGGAAAAACTGTTCCACACTCATTTGTTTATTCCTGAAAAAAGAGACACAAATCACATTAGCATAATATAATATAAAATGTCTAAATAACAGTATATGCAGCTAACTCAGCCAAATGTCAAGTCGCGTCAAATTTATTTACACGTCTGCAAAATTATTCATCCCCTTCCATTAAAGGAAAGGCAAAATTCTTAATAGTAATTCAAATAAATGTAAACTGAAAAACGTAATAATAAATTAATTTGTTTAATTATCATTTAATAAAGTACAACATTGTTTTTAATTTAATTGAGTTGAAAAAAGTAATAAAAACAAACAAACAATACGGTCCTGGAGCAATGAGAGCTCTTTGCTGATGAGCAGTGGGCCAGAATACCTGTGGACAGGTGTAGAAGTCTGATGGAGAGTTACAGAAAACACCTAATTGCAGTGATCACCTCAAAGGATTGTTCAACTAAATATTAGCTTATGAGGGACGGAACGTAGATTAATTTCTCATTTTTTTTGCTTGTTTTTAAAAAATATTTCTATTGAACCACAATTCAAAAACAATGTCATGATTTTCATAAAAAATTTCCGTGTTCCGTGTTTATGTTAAAATGTCTTTTTTAGAAGGAAAAAAACTCGACTTACGGTGCTTAGCTGTCCTGCAAAAGCGCTCCTGGGTGTTTGCACTTCAAATGCGCGTTCATTGCAGTAGTGCTGCTGTGAAATGCCATTGTTATTTTGCAGAGCCGACAGAGTACAAAGTTATCTTTTTCCTTGGAAAAGTAATCCCACACCTTCGAGGTAAGTGCTCGTGGTGGATTACTCGAACTTGATGTCACGCTATCCGACTCTACATTCTCCATGCACTCAGCTTCACTCTCTCGACTAGTGGCCAGCTTCCGCCAACTTCAACAATGCTGTTTCCTGTTCCCCTTCAAAATAAGAGCATTCAACTTGTTGTTGTCTTTTTTCCGACACGTCGATGCGTGTTATATAAATCAACGCCTTTTTTATCATGGATTACGTCGACTTATCGACGCGTTGGGGACAGCCCTAGTGTTTATGTTCCTGCAATGCAGCATTTTGTGACGGCTTCATTACTTACTGCTCCGATCAGCTGTTTTCACTGTAGGTGCTAACTCTGGTGGAAACAGATGTTAGTCTGTACTGCTTCTGCCTCCAGACTGGGGTCAGAGCTAGCTGAAGCTTCGGGGTTAATCGTCTTCATTTAACACAGCAGTGAGAATGCACACAAGATTCAGCTTTCAATAAGAGGAGCTGTGGTATTTATTGCAGAAGTTTGCTAGGTAACGGGACTGGAGTACTATGGGAAATTCTCGCACACTTGGTAGGCTGTCTCATTTCACAAATGAATGAACGGCTTCAAAGTGTGCAGATCCTGAATTGGGACACAGCTATATTATTCTGTCTGCATGCCTGCAGATGACCAGAAAAACATAATAAAAAAACTTCTGAAAATGAGTTATACATCATCTACGCTGTACCGTGTAATTGGGGTTCCCAGGCTGAATGCGGAGCTCAGCCAAGATCCAGATTCCATTGGTTAACTTGAGAGACTGGTAGAGCATGTCCTGGCCTTCTACGTTTCTTTTGGCAATAGTGTAGATGTTGTTATTCTGCAGTTTTCCTGACACTGTGTCTGTAAAACCAGAATCAAGATTAATTGGCATCATGACAACATGGTACTACGATCTATTTACTAAACTAACAGAAACAAGATCAAACAAACACAAAACAGGCTGTTATCACTAAAGGAACTAAAATGGGCTTATGGAAGAACTAATGCAAAAGCTTCTACAGCTAAAATGATTAATCAACTCTATGAGGATTTTAATGAACTTTGATGACCTTCAGGTTTCCACAAACACTAAGCTCACATCGCTGCTATTATCGGCCACCGTGATTTATTTTAACCCATGGTGCTGCCAGGATTAAAATGACAGATTTACTGGTAGCTACTAAAAGGAGGAGGAGTTGGAGGTGTTGTTGATTTACAGGCAAAAGGAAATTAGTTATCCAAAGACAGGCATGGAGGTAGAAAAAGAAAATAGAAAAGTTTAAAGTCTTTGATGGAGTTCTAGCATTTTATAAGTTATTAATGAAGCATTTCATTAAACAGAGGAACCAGGTGGTTGTAACACCAAATTTAAAAATTCTAATATATTTTGACACAATAAAAACAATGACTCTGCAAAGGTGTCCTATAAATGAATGAATAATACAAGCCTAAATATCATTAAAATAGTAAGTCAGAAATATAAAAATTCTGAGAAAAAAAGATTGATTTCACTTGTTTATTCCATTTGTGATGGAGGTTGTTGACAACCTTGCCTACCTGCATTTAGATGACACTCTTTTATCTGGTACTGCAGCTCATTTTCATTGGGGATGTCTTTCCATGTAGCTAAGAACACCTGTCGCTCTGAAGAAGATAAAAAAAAAATTGTATAGATGAGTAATGTAAGAGTTTCTACAACTAAAAGGTTTGACATACAAAAAAAAAAGGTGCAGTTTTCTAACATATGTACACTGTGAATGACGTGTTCAGTTAGGTGCCATTTTGAAGTTTTCTATAGTAGATAGAGGACATGCATATCCAAGCTAATTTGAGAAACTGAACTTCTCTAGTCCCCATCTGTTATATAGCTCCATGTTTAACAATGGCAATGGAGATCACATAGATGAGTAAATATTTGGCTAAATGACCCATTACTTTGAACTGTGCACAGGGTTATAAAGCTGCACTCTGAGCAGTAAAAGTCAAGCTACCATGAGTCTGAAAACCTTTCAAAACCTTCTCTTTTAAAACCAAAAAGAAATATGACAGATTATGAAAGTTGCCACTTCCAGAGCGAATAAAATAAGTTTCAACTTCACATCTGAGTATTTAACTGCTTGTGAGATTAAAACATGTTCATATGTAATTATGTGACAATTTATACCCGAATTGGCTTTACTCAGCTGAAATCTGCATTTCTCTATTCTTAGCAATCATGTTCTATTTCTTAATATATTTTTTTCCACACTCAACAAAACAATAATAGGAGTAAAAATCAAACAATTTATTCCAGCTGTATAGGCCTTGGAAGATTTTATCTATAGAAATAATACCCATTTTTCCGTCCTCAACAAAGAATATGTTGAGAGGGATGAGTACGCTGAAGTAGAACACATCAATGTTGTTCTTTACAGCCACCTGTACACAAGTAAACAAAGAAGTTTAGACATTAGGATGAACAATATTTTAAAATCTTTTTAAAATACTAAACATCAGTTCTCTAGATATAATTTATAGCCAATAATGACCCATTTCTAAATGAAGACAATACAAATTTAGTGTAAAGAAGGTGATTAATGTGGAATTAATAGTTAAATAAGTTTTGAGCCCAACTTGTTAATGGCTAAAAAGTGCTTATCTTTAGGAGACACAAGCATTTATTACTAGAGTCTTTACTAAAAACATTTCCTAAATTGTTGGATGAGCTTTTCTCACTTAATATGTGATTGTACCTGGAGATTATTGAGTGGGTCCATTTTCATGACAGGTCCAATGGTGTTAAGAGGCAAAGAGACCTCAATACTCTGATTGGGCATCAGTGGAGTGTGAACTGGCAGGGGACTTGTGGGGATCATCCCAAAACTGCATGAAGGAAATGAAAAAAAAAAAAACAATATATTCATAGTGGTGTCATTCAGCTGCCAAGATCTGAGAAAACATCTGGCTAAAACTATGAGAGAATCTGAAGAAGACTTTTCTTTTGAGTCATCTCACTGACCTGTTCTTGTTAAACTGGACAGCGAAGTCAGTCATGTGTTGCAGGGCCTTGTTGGTGAAGGCCATGTCCATGTACATGTGACCCTGGCGGCGTGAAAAGGTTCCAGAGATCTCCAGTCCCTTTGCTTTTACTGCAGGAAGCCAAACCTGGTGAAAATCGGGCATGCAAATCAGCTCTACTTTAAAATACATGAACGCTCATAGGCCACTTCATTAAGTGGAGCTGTTCAATTGTTTAACACAATTACATGTCAGCACCTAAATGCATTTAGTCATGCAGACATGGTCTAGAAGATGACTTGCTGAAGTTCAAGCTGAGCATCAGAATGAGGAAGAAAGGGGATTTGAGTGACTTAGTTGCTGGTAGTGATGGCTGAGTGAGGCTTAGATTTAGACCAGTTCCCAAAAGAGCACTTCACTCTCAGACTACAGGTCTACTTGTGGTTCCCAGAGTCTCTAATGGTGCGTTCAGACCAAACGCGTTGTCAGCGTCAAGAACGCTCTTGACGCTCAAAGTTGGACGCTTGACGCTC
>JAOXYM010000016.1:28847818-28861630 GCA_028567055.1 Leptatherina wallacei | reverse complement strand
TTGTATACCCCAACACACAGTTTTCACGGTGCTAAGGTGAACCTGATGATTCTGCTGCAACAAAAATAAAAGACACCCTGAGCATCCAAGGGTTGGTTGGTGTGTGTGTGTGTGTGTGTGTGTGTGTGTGTGTGTGTGTGTGTTAGTTGAGATTTGTTTGCTTTGCACACCCACCAAATTATAAATACTTTGAATGATGTTAGGAAAAGCAATAAATGGCCAAAAAAAAGGTGAAATAAAGTAGAACAAACTTTGTTGTTATACAGGTGTTAAACAAAATCATATGGGATGTTATTGTAGCTTCAGTATTTTGATTGTAACACTGAAATCTATTTGACAAGGAGTGGATGCGTACGTGTTAGCCCTCCTTACCTTTGTGATGCGTGTCCTTCGGATGTTTGTGCCAGCCCGTTTGATATTCCAGTGTTAAGTCATTGATGAGAAGTACAGCTGGTCCGTTTGATATGTACATACCATGCTAATTTTCTCCATAAGTGTCTAGCAGAATAAGACAGTGTCTCTTATTTGGTGAATATCCCTTTTCGTTAACAGTCACTTTAAGTCCGCTTATTGGTCCACGGTCTCCCAGAAGGATAGTTTAACGTCCTCTATCGGGAGAAAACCGTCAGAAAACGTTTGTGTGGGTGGACGTGCGCGCACGTGCTGCTGTACAATTATGCCTTTCTGACCACAGGGTGGTGCTGTTGCTACATTTATGTTAGCCTGCAGAGATTTTCACCTGAGGAGTGACACTGTAATGTGTGAATTAAGTTTCCTACTTATCCCTCATGAAACGATGTGATTTGATACCTGGATTGTCTAGATTATATAGAACTATATGCAAGTACTTTATGAGGATTGGGTTTGTTTATGTAAATAAGATATAGATACTGCTGCTGCTGTTAGTAACTCATGGCGATTTATCTGTTATTTCAGACTGTAACAACACTGCTGAGGTCAAACTGCAATACAATAAACAAAACTAAGAAAGGAAGCCCTGGTACTGTGGTGATAGATATGCATGTCGAACTGCTTTGACAACACAGGCAGGCAATGGAACTCTGATGTGTAGTAACATTTACTGCTGAAAACAAGAAACTGTTCAATGGTTATATTTGAAATTGTCACACTGTAAAATGGACACATGTTTATGATTACATTATTTGTTTGATTTGAATTTTGTATGATTCCATTATTTGCTTGGTTTACTTATCATGTGCCAAACTTACTCGTTTTGGGATTTGTTCAATCCCCCATAATGCTGCTTGTAATGGCTGTACACCACATCCAACACATCTGGATCTAGACAGACTGTTCGGAAGGCCGGGTGCTGTGTGATGCAACTGCCGGGTTGACCTTCATTTTTCTGGCGCACCTTCTCGACCTCTTGACAGCAGACACACTCCTCTGGCTTTTCTATATATACGTACGTACAGTTGTCACACTGGCACCTACAGAAAGGAATCGTATGAAGTACTACAATAGAGAATATCACACCCTTTGATATGAATCAAATCCTAATATACAAAAATGACATCGCTAAAGAAATATCTGACATGATCAACATTATCATAATTATGGGAAAATATCATATAAATGCATGTAAATTACAAAAATCACTAATGGAAACTGAAACGGAAACCTTTACTAAAAGGTTTTAAAAACAAACTTAAAATCTTTTATTCCTCCCTATTACTATTAGCTGAAAAACATAGACCAGTACAAAAAATTGCAATAACATGTCACAATTTTTAATGCTTTAACTGAATGAAATGTTGTAAAAACTTGTTAATATGTCCTTAAACATCACTCACATGTGATTGAAATATGAATGGTGAGAAAGTCTTCCTCATTGCAAAAGAGGGACTGCCTGTATTTATTTTTTATCTATTATTGATTATATTTTCTAACATGACAAAGTACATATTTGAATTTTTTTGTTTTCTTTTTTCTTTTTGCCTTGCTCAAGTTAAATTTTTTTTGTATGAATGCAAAGTGGAGATTCCGACTTAAATTTGTAATTATTGTATTGTTAAATAAAGTTTTAAAAAAAAATTACATGACCAAAGTTGTTTGCGGCTATGGAGGGTCACACCTGCCATAATCAGAAATAAATGAATAAATAGATAAACAAGGAAATAAATAATTAAATGTCATTTTTTCACATTTTCCATTTATTTATCTTTTTTTTACCCACTTCATTTTTATTACTACATTTATGTTTATTCCCACAATAATTTATTATTTTTACATTTGTTTTTTGTTTTTTTCACAGTTGTATTTTATTTCCACTTTTTTAAATTTCCATTTTCTTTTTTTTTAATTCCACATCTATTAATTTTATTTCCACATTTATTAATTTATGCATTTATTTTTACTTCTCAACATTTCCACTTTTCCTTATATACACATTTTCCCCACTCATCCACATTTGTACTTTTCCTGATGCTTTTATTCCCTCATGTGTATGCTAATGAGGTGAGCGTTTCTAACTTTGGGCGAAAGCATGATAGGTCAGCTCCAAAAAGCAATTTCAACCAATCAACTCTCAGGCTCTCCCCTGCAACAAGGCTTGTTCACCTCCTTAGCAGGGGTGAAAGTAAGCTGGTACGGTCCAGTACTGCAAATCCATTTAAACCTTAATATCATACAGTCAACTATTCTAATTCAATCAATTCATCAATTGTTTCTGAACTATCGGTGTGGTTTTAGTCCATGCTGGACGGCGCCTTGGCTCGGCATCTCCCTCTCTACCTGCTTGGGCGGCTGTAGCTCGGGTGGATAGAGCTGTCGTCTACTAATCAGGAGGTCGGCGGTTCGATTTCCCCTGACTACATGTCGAAGTGTCCTTGGGCAAGACACTGAACCCTACACTGCCTCCCAATGTGCCTATCGGGGGTATGAATGCTTCCACCAAGCACCAAGTATGTATAAATATAGGTGCTGTATGAATGTGTTGTGTGAATGGGTGAATGAACACGTAGTGTCAAAGCGCTTTGAGTGGTCACATGACTAGAAAAGCGCTATACAAGTACAGTCCATTTACCATTTACCCCTCCCCTTGGACAGAGCCCAGTAGTCCCCTCTGCGCCCAGCCTTCAAAATGTATGCCATGTTACGTTCTTTGTAAAATGCCCCCAACAGTAGAAGATCCAGCTGTTGTGTTTCGTGTTATTTCATTTTAACACAGAACAGCTCAGAAAAGACACTGCTCATGAGCTAGAGAGATTTCACTGTGCATGCACGTCTACTTCCAAAACACAGCAGTTGCTATGGGGATTGATGCGTTTGATTTAATGCACTGGGACGTTTTCCACAACTGGTGGAAAACATTTTAGGTGATAGGGGTAGATGCACTTTAGGTTTTTGCCCGTGACTTGTGTTCTAGATGTTTATCAATGTTTCAATGAAAAGAAATAGTTTAACATATCTTTTAAGTGTTTTTAATTCCTGCATCCTCCATAAGCCTGCACATAGCCACAATAAAATATTGAAATGTTTTTCTTTGTTTGCATTTTGACTGCTATTTTAAAAAGTATGAAAAGGGAGACATGGCGGCAAGAATTTAAAGTCACATTATGGCAGGTCAGGAACTCCAACTCGAAATTACAATATGAACAGTCAATTCTGTAACCACTAAACTACTTCACATGATGGTAAACTGTAACACACAATATGTGGACTTCAATTTACGTCAGTTTTCTAGCGATGGCTCGCTTGATTTCAGTCAGATTAATAGTGTCACAAATGGACATGCCTGAACGCAAAAGGCATTCCAGGACTTTTGCTGGCGTCCAGCTGTCCCACAATGATACAAGCAACTACCTCCAAACTTTGCAACACCAGAGGTTTGACACAGAGACAGGGCAGAGCCTTAGAGTTGATTGGCTAAGATTGATTTTTGGAGCTGATTAATCATGTTTTTGCTCAAAGTTAGGTTTGCCCGCCTCATTAGCATACCTTTGAGGGAATAATAGCATCAGGAAAAGTACAAATGTAGGGGAAAAGGAAATGTGTATATTGGGAAAAGTAAAAATAAATGCATAAATAAATGTGGAAATAAAATTAATAAATGTGGAAATAAAACAAATTAACATGGAAATAAAAAAAATGGAAATAAAATATAAATGTGGAAATAAATTTTTAAAAATCTTATGTAAAAATAATAAATTACTGTAGAAATAAATATAAATGTGGGAATAAAAATAAAGTGGGGGAAAAATTTGATGAATAAATGGATAAATAAATGGAAAATGTAAAAAATTACAAATTTAATAATTTATTTCCTCATTTATTTATTCATTTATTTCTGATTATAGCAGGTGTGGCCGTCCATAGAAGTGAACCAGTGTCGTAGTACGGAAAACACTGGGTTAAACACTTAAGTTACCCCGATAAGAGAAAATCCAGCTTCATACTACAGGCCTCAGTAGTTCTTGCAAACAAAACACTTTAACTGTTATAAGACGTTCTGTATGACATCTAAATAAAAGGAGCAATTATCATCTGGAACAATAAAGTACACGAAAGCAGTGTTGGTATGACAAATATGATTATCAAATATGAAATTGACACTATTAAAATATAAAAATCAAGATGTAATAAAATGTACTTTACTCCACTGTCAGTAACTCTAAAGATGACACATCTTTAACTTGAGATAAACAATTATACAAAGAATGCAGCACCAGGTGATAGTATTGAAAGGCATATTGGAACAGCTTCTCATAGATTCATATTGTAATCCACTTACTCATCCAGCTAAACATTAATAAACAGGGCAAAACATCCAGATACTGTGTTTTGCTCTTTATATAAAACTAATAATTTATGAAAAATGAAAATGAAAAGTTAAAATAACAGGGAGAGTTAGTTTATCACACGTGTTAGTGATGTAACTTCCACTGTCATCTTAATTTGGAAGCCTATGCAGATGATTCCAGTTGGAGTTGGGACGTGGAAGTGTTGACGTCTCCTGGAAGACTTTCTCGGGCCTCTTGCATTTTTCTCCTGGCTCTCTGGAACGCCTCTGATAGAGGAAAAACGTATGGATAATATTAGACGACAATGCTGTAATACCACTGTGTAATACACTGCCTAGCTCCAAAAGGAGTTACTATCGTTTATTTAATTTAGCAAATAATCTGGGGTTGCTTCTGTTGTTCAAATCTATATTCAGCAATGTTATGTGAAAAGAAAAAAAAGTCAGCTAACTAACTGAATGTTTGATATGACCAAGTATTTTATAATTAAAATCTAATTCCATGTCAGTCGTTTTACCCAGAATAGTGGACACAGCTCCCTGCTGATTTAATCCTCCCAGCTGATCAACGACTTTCTGTCTCCTCTTCTTTAGAATGACAGCATCAGCAATGGACCTGAAACATCCCAAACACAGATACATTAAACCACATTCAAACAGTAACTGTGATGACAGGTGAAATATTTCACATCAAGTTGGGCACGGGCAGATTGTAATTTGTACACCTACAGTGATATAAGCAAATAATCTTTATTTATGGATTATAGTAGTGAAGGTGTCAAAGTTTAACTACATTCAAACTTTTGCAAGACTGTCCTGAATCAGACAGTGGTACGTTGATAACATGGTGCTGAAAATGTTGATTCAGCTTAAAGAGACACCTGAGGCCTGTAATACGAAGCGTGATTAACACTTATCACACCAGACATTCAGGATCTGGATAAGCTGTACTACGAAGCTGGTTATAATCTCGGTAATTGAACCCAGGGTTTTCCCATCTTGATCAGTGCCTGCTCACATAAAAGGGGCGGAGTCTGCATCTTCTGACCAATCACCATAGGGAATAAAAGTATTTTTCACTTCATTTTCATTTAATTTCTATCTGTCGGTCAGCAACATAACTCAGAAAGTTATGGATGGATTTTGTTCAAATTTTCAGAAAATCTCAGAAATGGAATGAGGAACAAGTGATAGATTTTGGGGGTGATCCTGATCCCTGCCTGGATTCCTTTAAGGATTCTTTACTATGGTGAGATAGAAGCTTTAATGGCACAATTATCCCTAACTAAAAATGTTAGGGCAAAAACAATGGCAACAACAAAAAATAAATTGAAATGGCTTGGCAGAAGTTTGCCATAAGGTTCATAGTTTCCAGTGAGTTCTTCAGAGGCTCAGCACCCCCGTGTTTTTTTTTTTTATATTAACCCCCTGCCTGCACGAGTTGTGCGTTTGATAAATTCATGGTTCTGCAGTTCTCTCATATGCTATTTTTAACCTCTTTATTTCAGATGAAACCCTAGTGGGGCTAAACGGACTTGGGAACAAGTAAAGAACAAGCAAAAAAACATGCTTGAAAGCGGCCAGTGAAGGCTTTATTTCTTCATCAAAAGGTTTACATATCCCTAAAAACTGTTTCTCTCCTAAGCTTTCCTCTCATGATCTGCCGCGCCAACGTCATTGGGATAGTCTAAAGAGAAGGGCAGGACATTTTCTAAGAGAGCTGATTGGTCAGAGGGTGGTGCTTTCATACTCGATCTCTTATACAGAACATAACCTGCTCTGGACCAGGTTAGCTGTTCAGCATCAGTTGCCGCAGTCATACATCGAGATAAGAAGTGAACCAGCTTACTAGTACGGAAAACCCTGGATTAACCCCGAAGTTACCTTGATAAGAGAAAAACCCAGCTTCCTAGTATAGGCTTCTGATTAATTGGTTTTAGTATACCAATAACAGAAACGTAGCATAATGTTTATTCCATCATATGCATGACACAACGTATATGAATCCACCCTGTCATTACCTGGCTTGCTGCATGCAGTGCAGATTAAAGGTGACACTTCCTGTGGTTTCAGTGCAAAATCCAAAGCGACTCAGCCTTTCTCCCTGAAAGCAAACACGAATTTGGATCATGTTATTAAATATTGCATTTTTAAATGTTGTGCAAGGAGGGAAAGCAATTAATGGCATTTGTTAAGCCTCATGATCACATTATCTTAAGGTAACCATCGTACTGTATGTGTGCAATTTAAAAAAAAATATCCCAGCATTTACTTACACATTTTAAATCTGCAGGGGCTCCATATCTGAATTTAAAGAAAAAAAAAAAAAAAGTAGTTTACCAGTTCTGAGCTCACCTTAAAGGTTCCTGGGATTCTGACGTAGCTGTGATCTTCCAGCTCAGCAGAGCCTCCGATAAAGAAACGTCTTAGTGCAGAGACCGTCCCAGTCTGAAGGGGTCTCCATGTGTGACAGGTCAGTGTGTGCTTACCTGACACACACACACACATAAAAATGATAAATAATGCACACCAACATGACAGAGGCTTTTGATGAGAATTAGATAATTAATCCCAAAACCTGTCCGGATTACATGGAGAAAAATCTCTTCCATCTGACTGAAATAAATTCATTAAAAATGTTTGACAGAACCCTAATAAAAATAAAATCTTGGTATTTATGAAATTGGTTATAGGAACAAATAAAAAAGTATGACTAACTTTTTATACAACTGTATTGAGCAGAGAAAAATTCTTGCAATAATAAAAATGTGTTGTTTTGCAGCCTAAAGTTGAATAAACCACTCAGTTTTTCAGCGCATGTAACATACCAGGCATGGCAGGAAAAAGCAGGTAGCCATAGCCTTCGGTTCGATAGCGCTGCCAAGAGTCCACAGACAAAACCTTGAAGTAAAGCACCGGCCACTGGGGAATCAGTTCTGAAATAAGAAAAAGAAACTTACGTAGCAAATGTTTTAAAATGCAATAAACATAAACTCAATGTTCAGTGGCTGATACGAACCATCACTCTCTTTTCCACTCATGTAAAAAGCCTCAAAGTTGAAGGGGTAACTAAAGAAAGACACATTTTCCTGTTGGCAGAGAGATCAGGTTTTTATAATTTTCAGTCGCAGTGCTCGAGACAGTTTTTATATGAAATACACACCTTCTCTAATGACTTAGTCCGGCAGGTCTGGGTAACCCCTGACAGAGACTGGAACGGTAAACTGGACCAATCTTTAACAAACCAATATTAAACTAGTTAAAGTGGTAAAAGGAGCCATTACAAGGTATCACAAGTCAGTGACATATGGACTCACAGTTTGGCAGTTCCAAAAAGAAGTGGATATACAAATTATCATATTCAAAGCCTTTAGCTGAGACTGAGAAGAGAGGAGACAAGTGGTGGTGTAAAATCTCAATGTTTGTTTCTGAAGATAACTTTCACAATAAGCACAGCCTTTCTACTCGCCTATCTCTCCATTCATCAAGAAACGTAGAAGACCTATTGGGGGCTGGACAAGAGACATCTTGTTAGTGCAGAAAGATTTGCAGAGCCAATTAAAATGGCCATTTATTCAACTTTTAGTATCAGATTTGTTATTTTTCATCATATGATACCAAACACTTTTTGCCTCCTGCTTTTGTGAACATTTAAGATAACTGAAAAAAAGATAAGATAACTGAATAGATTTTGAGCTGTTGGTTTGATAAGTGGAAAAGTGAATTTGGAAGAAACTATTACAAACATTTTTTTTTTTTACAAACTTATTACCATTTCAAAGTCCTGTCCAACAAGGCTATTGAGGTATTCCTTGTGCCTCACATACAGCTAGAAATGGAGGAAAGGGAATGTGTTACTGTCAAACAGCTGTTGTCTAATTCCATAATCAATCTTCACAAATCTTTTTCTGGTCATTAAGGAAAAGGTGATGGTCACTCACATCTTTGTACATGTTCTGTTCCCTGTCTTTTTCATCAGGTTTCATGGTTGTGGATACATTCTCAACAGTAAGATGCCAAACTTCTCTCTTCTCACCTTCTGTTACAATCCTGCATGACAGAACAGACATGCATATGATTCACTGCATTTTGTTTATTGTGATACATATATTCTGTTTTTCTTCTGTTTATTCAATATTTGTCAATGTATAGCATTTCAATCTGGATCAATGAAGCAGACATTTAGCACTTAGTGCTTCACTGCTAATTTTTTAGCTGCACTAACTTAAATTACTTTTTTTAAAAAGTTAAATATTATGACATTATCTTGATAATGCAACAGCAGATTAGGCTAACTGGAGATACTGTGTTTCTACCGATGTTGCGGACTCGCCTGTAGGGCTCCCTGTCTTTGTTGAAGTCAGGTTTTATGATGACTGTTCCACTGCCATCTGTTTTTATGGTCACCAGTAAACACTCATTCTCTTTCTGGCCCAGCCTGAAAAAGCAAATACAGAGAGAAATCACAATAAATATGCAAAGTGAGATAATCAGAGATTCCTGGTATAAGACAAAGTTTCCCCGACTTGGGGGGAAAAAAAATTCTCCAACATGTTGAACAATTGCAGACAAGCTTTTCCTCTGAGGAAGATAAAAAAGCAAAGTATACACAAGATTACATTTGAATAGTCATGTATACAAGACTGCAAAAGGGGCAGGATCAAGCTTAGAATTATAATTCAGAATACATTATAACTTTGATGTTTGTGATCAGTTTTAATTATCCTGTAAACATATCCTGATACATACTACATGTAATACCAAGTGGTTCTTTTTAAGATTCTTTATAGCTAATTACTGTTTCCTCCAATTCTCACATAGAATGACAGGATTAAAGTGACCTAAAACAGTGTTTATGTTGTGACCTCATGAGAGGTCATGTAGTAGAGGGCCGGTACATTCCAGTCCAAAAGCATCAAATGGTGGCCGGACCTAAAACTACATTTCCTAGAGGCCTGCACTGCAGTAACAGGTGCAGCTGCTTAAGCAACCTCATCAGAGAAGGGCTTGAAAGCTGGGGGAGGATTGAGAGCAGACAAACGAAAGAGGACCTAGGTTGGGAAGGAGCAGCACCCAGACACAAAAAAGCCTTACAGCCTTGGAGGGAGGTACCTTATATGATTCTAATTTAGTAGAGGAGAAAAGCTCCTGAAAAGAACTGAAAAGTCTGGCATTATTTAGATTTTTCCCCTCTCAGCAGTCAGGACAATCTGGCTGGTTGGATTTTTGAAGGAAGGAAGGAAGGAAGCTTTCCTACCTCTGCCACCTAGAAGAGGTGGTTTTTTTCTGTTATTTGGACAATAAATTATTTCTTTCTGTAAACTCCTGCTCCTTTTAGCTGTTTATCCACTAGCCCCCACACTAACACCTCTCTGTGAACTCTTATCAATCTTCAATTCAATTCATTTATAAAGCGCTTTTCCTACCGAAGCAACACAAAGTGCTTTACATGGTAAAAACAATAAAAGAATTTAAATCTTACAATGTTCTTACCTTCCAGGGGGACCCAAGTCTCCCATGATGTGCATTATCTGCATAGCATTATTGACCACATGACTGCTCTTCAAAAAATCTTCTGTAGGTTCCCAGTTGATCATTCTTGACTTAGGGATGCTAGAATCCCTGCAAAACACACCTACCATTAGCTGTCACATTACTGCTCTTTAAGATTAGTGATCATTATGACTTAAGGCAGTATTTTTCAGTGGAGGACACTGAATGATTAAGCTATTGGAAAACATGAGTTGCTGATCCACTTACATGGTGCGCCTTTCTTGTCGTCTGTGTCTCACAGTGGTCATCCTCTCAGCCAGGAAGGTGGGACTGGATTTTGTTGTGGTCAGCAAGTCAGTGTGTTGCTTTAAGGGTTAAAAGGGGGGGAGGGATCAATTTCAAAACAATGTTATATGCACTATAGAATAAAGTGTTAGTTTGAACAACATCAGATTGACACAAAAGTCATGAAACCAATGTAGAAACACAATCTCATGTTTCTATTCAGTTTCATTTGAGTTTAATATAATGTATATTATGTACTACTGGATGATGAGTTTGTAGAATGGGATACAAAATACCAGTTGGTGGATTGGAAGACAGTTGGTATAGCGGTCGTGATCAGTGTATGTGAAAATTCTGTGATTCCGCCGGCCCTTGGCCTTGATAAGGGCTTTGACTTCTGTGTGGTATTGACGGTCCAGAGGGGTCTGACATGCTGCCTCATTCTGGAACAGCTCTATCTCATACTGGAACCACAGACGGATAAACAATGATGTATGAGGTGCATAACCAGAGAAAATAGCTGTTAATTTGTTTGGAAGTTAGAAAAACAAAGACTACTTTGAACTCCAGGGGTTTTTGTTACATCAAAGATATTTTCCAGTGACTCAAAATTCTACCTGACTGAAGAGTTTCTCCTGCCATCCCACCACCATCTTTTCTTCATTTTCATCTGGTAAGAGTAACACTGATATCAAGTTGTTGAAATACACTTTCAATGAAGCATTCATCCTAAAATAAAGCATACTGCTCACTGAATAAAGATTATATACCATTGATGTATGCAGGTTTTGTAAACTAAAAATCAGTGACACTTGATTTTCAACTTCCAGTTACAACTCTTGGTTACAGTTTGGGGAGAAAAAAAAAATCTCAAGTTGGGTTGCTGGGTGGCAGAACATGAGTCCAATGTGTGGAGGCTAAAGTCCACCACACAAAGCCTTGGCATTTAATCCCTTTCTCTGCCCACTTTCCCGTGTCTTTGCTGTCATTTAAAGGCCAATAGTGCCCCAAAACACCATAAGATAAAGGGGGGGGGGGGGGGTCCTAAATTAAAACTTTGGCATTGTATGTGCATTGCTTAAAATAAGAAGTCTCTCCAATAGTTTGTCCAAAAATGTATCTATACCCTGCTATAATAAAACCCATCCCAACTGGTCTACTTACCCAGCTGCAAGGGATGGAAAAGTATCCTCTATTGTTCAACCAGGGGAAAGAAACATTTCTGTCCTTACCCTTAAAAATACTAAATTATTTATTCATTTGTTTATACTATAAATTTAGGCTATTATCAGCCTCTCTTCAGTAGATTTTTTTTTTTTTTTTACCTGTTTGGCCTTGTGGTGTGAGGGTTTCTAGTTCAATTTCTCTACGATCTTGCTGAAAGAGAACCTGTTGCTGGAGACGCTGAGAAAGGACTGCTGAAGAGGTCACTCTTTCTACACACACTCTAAATAAAGCATACAAATGGATAACACGGTGAAATAGCGCAACATCTTTAACAGAAAACCCTATTTCCACGATACCTTAAGCTACTTACTTCACTTTAAAGTTTTTGACAGCATCCCGTGACCTATAAACAGCTTCTCCAGTGTCTGTGTTCCAACAGTCTGCCATGAGATTTTTTTCCGAGGAAACATCCACCCCAGGTAGCTAGTCTGATATTAGCTCATACGACGTTGGCTAGTTAAAACCCTACACACAAACACGCGCACAGAGAGAAACGTAAAACAAATTGGTTAGCATGTCTCCCTAAACGTTTGTAATTGTGTAAAAATATCTACCAAATTTTGTTTTTATCATTTACAGCTAGAAAAAAAGAAAACACTTTACTACTGCAAACTGATAGTTGTCGTTTCCATAGAGATTCTGGACTTTCTTCTTCGTATGTAAAATTGAACGTTTAGCAAATTATTTTAGGGGAGCATTATCGCCGCCTATTGGCCGGAATGTAAACACAAAGTTAAAGAAGGTGACAATTAGATCATAAGTAGTTGCACTTTTTCACTAGAAAAGTCAGATTCATTATACTGAGAAAGCTGTTTGTATTAAGTTAGCTTCTCATAACTATGACATGTCTTATGCTTTCATTGTTGTAATAATTGGTAGGTTCGATACAATGTTGTTGTTTTTTTGCATTTACATGATTCTGTATGTTGATTTTGCCTTGCATCTAAAAATCAGGGCTCAATTTCTCATAGTAACTATTTAATCATCCATACAATCAGCGGTATCAAATTCCAAATCATGTAAAAAACAACAAAAACACTATCATGGCTCTCTTTTTAACATAACATTTTATGTTGTATTTGTACCTTTTTCAAATTTGACATTAGACTGAAATTCCTTCTAAGGACATTTTACAAAATTACAAGCAAGGACATTATAGTTTAAGGGCCCTTTACCTCTGTCATGCATTCTTCCAAAACATGCAAAGTGATTGTTTTGGCTGAGATGGTATCATTGCACATTATCTCACACACAGTTCTACTGCTTTGTTCCTTGTCTGTTACATTTCTAATAATTTTAATGTTGGTTCTGTTGTGTGATCTTCCTCAGGGGATAAACTAAGTTTTTTTAAAACTCTGGATTCAACCCGATTTATTTATTTAGCACAGTGGTTAATGTATCTATTTTAATTCATTTTATTTTATTCAATTTTTGATATACATTTATTGTTTACATGTTATTAAATAAGTTACATTCTTTCTAAATGCAGTTATGATGATATGAGTTGCTTAGAACTGTCACTGTTTCAAACAAGGTCCTCAGGCAGGAAAATTTAAACGTAGCCTAAAGCTCTTACCGCACAAGTTAGGGTCCAAAAGCAACAGCCATCGGTGTTATGTCCAAAACTGTCCATCAGAGTGTAGATGGCAAAACAGAAGAAAAAGAAAAAAAAAAATCACTAAAATATACAGAACAGTATAAAAGAACAAAAAGTGACACATAATGGCAAGGCATGGCAATTCTAAAGAACAGCACATTACATATACAAGAATATATCATTTGAGCTTTTTTATCCTTGTATGACTTATAGATTTTAGTGATTTAAAATAGCAGACAAAGTTATTGATGAAACAGTTAAATGAAGGAGTTTCACCTTTCTATTTGCAAGAGTGGATAAGATATTTAGTCAGAATTAGGATGAGATTAACCATTATGGAGACATTATCTAGACCATCCGTGATGGACCGGGCAGTGAAAGATTATCAGGCACAGATTAAAGTTCAAAACAAGGGTTTTTATTTAACCCAAAACATACTCAAAAGTAA
>JAOXYM010000016.1:28817928-28829206 GCA_028567055.1 Leptatherina wallacei | reverse complement strand
CCCTGAGCCTCCAAAGCAACCTGCTCAACCCCACCTAAAATAAAACAAAAACACACAGCCAGAGCAAACCATGACAGATAATTTGGTGGCAGCATAATCATGTTACTGAGTATGTTGACACCTGCAGTTTTTTGGGTCTCTGGTAAATTCTGTGTTCTCCATTTGCAGATATTAAATAACTCCTGATATTTTTGGATAGGCAGTTAGTTATATGAAGTTGGCATGACGGGTATGGTGAAAGCCCAACATATAGTTTAGCATTAGAAGGTGCTGTGTTTGATTACCAGTCAACATGTTGAAGTAATACTTGGCAAAATGGTCCCCTTCTCACTTGTTCTTCAGGGATTTGCAGTGTGAAATAAACATCCTCTGATCCTCAAAAAATGGGCTTGTGTTGTCATTTTGTGTTATATCTAATAACCTGATGTCTCTTACAAAAAAATTTGTGCAAATTAGGAAGGAGGAACTTCTTTTGAGACCCCCAAACATATGCTACATTTCAATGGCAATGTCCTGAAAAATTAAACCTAGATAGCGGGAAAGTCCCTTTAAAACCATTCACATAAACAGGAATGCCTCAGTATTTGTGGAGTTGGTTTGATCACAGCACCTATATTGGAATGTACTTGGTGCTTTTCTAAGCATTCATACACCTGATAGGCACATCGGGAGGCAACATAGGGTTCAGTGTCTTACCCAAGGGCACTTTGACATGTAGTCCGGGGAATCCAACTGCAGACCTATTTAGTATACGACAGCTCTATCCACCTGAGCTACAGCCGCACCTCATCAATGGCTGTGAGAGTAAAATTAACGATGCTGACCCACAGTTACCTCAACATTAAGGAACATGTTCAAACACAGTGGCATAATTGTCTGTAGCGACTTCGGCACTTCAGGGTTTAGAATTGAGCGTAAATGTCTTGTGAGTAAAGCTCGGGGGGCGGGCTAAAAAACACTGAGCTGCAGCTCTTCGTCTCAGTCTGTCTTTCTTCATCCTGGTGACAAGTTATGTTCTGCTAGCAGCTGTCTTAATCTTCAGATGTGCTTTGCAGAGGTATGTGACTATTTCCTGTTTTTACTAATAATGCTAAACATTTGAGTTGACATCAAAGTTATCACAGATGTTTGTTTATTGTAACTTCTTCTTTTAATAAATTATAAGTCTCTGATAATTTGGTTCCCCTTTTAATCTTCAATCTGCATATTTAAATATTTTCATTAGGTAAACAATTGTCATTATTCATTTTTTATTAACTGATTTGTATAAAGGAGAAATAAGTGTCCTCCAGAGTCTTCAACCAAATGGTCACTTGGTCTTCAACCAATGTTCACTTTGACCAGAAAATAAAAAAACAGTCTAAATTAGATGTGTTTTAATATATGTTGTGTTTTATGTTTATGTTTTACAGTTCATATTGTAATTGCATTGTTTGTTCATTGAATATCTACCTATTATGTTTTAGGGCTTTGTTTCATTTTCTTCCTCTGCTTTTATAATTCAGATGCACATTTAAAGCACCTGTTGTCCCTCAATGATCTTCATTTTCTTAAACTATAATGGAATTTTTTTGTCTGTGATCTTGTATTTTTTTAGTAGCTCTAAATAATTCAATTTCCAAATTGGAAAATAGAGGTAGTGAACTTATTGCTCTCTTTCAACCAGCAACCAAGTATTTAAAGCCAAATGAAACTTGAAGTCTGAGTGCACACAGAAAATATCACCAAAATGAATAATCTAGTCTCATATCAATATGAACTAATACGAAATTAAAATTTACTAAATTTTATTGTTTAACAATTCCTATATTGTTGATCTCTATCAGTTTTATTAAAGATGTATACATTATGGAATATAACTAAATATATTTTTTCCTTTTTTAGAAATAAATTTATATGTATAAATGTTTTGTAGCACATGAATAATTTTTACATTTATAACACATTTTTAATTTTATATTTATTTTTTTACTTTATTATTGTTAATTAATGCTTAAACTGCCGATTAACACAATACCTTCTACAAGGTGAATTTAGCCATTTCTTTTTACATAATTACTGTGAACAACAAAGTAACAAAGCTTTTTTTTCTTTTCTTTTTTTTTGCTTATTTAGTAGAGCACAACAATATTTTAACAATTGTTTAATGGTAGATATTTTATAAATAAGTTCTCCTCACAAGTCACTTTTATGAACTATATTTACTATATTTCCTTTCCTGTCCTAGAATGAATAATTACTGTTCTTTGTAATCCGAATAGATTATGGTGTATAAATCAAAAGCCAGGCACTTTTTTTTTCTTACAATCATTTAGGAAAACTCAGAAATAAAACAGATTTTAGAAAATATATTTTATCTTGTGATTCAGTAACTTCCTGTCCTTCAGGTTGGTTCTTCTTAGCAGCAGCAGATGTACCACAGTTGCTTTCAGATTTGCATTGCGGAATATGTTGCGGTAAAGTCCATCCACCATTCTACTGGAGTTGTCTTTTCAAACATATCTTCCTCACAAAGTTTTTAGGTCCCAGCTATGTTCAGAAATGGTGAAATGTTCCGGATAAGTCGATTGTTGAAACAGGATAGGACGTCTTTGTGTTGCGACTTGTCCGGAACATTTTTTGTGCGTTCAGTCAAAAATGATGTGCCACAACATTTCCGCTCTTATGACATGGGGGGTAGCCATTTCCGCTACAGCTCAAAGGTAAAAGAGCGGAACATTTGTCTGAATGCAAACCGTTTGCATTTATACCGTCAACATTACCGCTTTTCAGAGCAAGTCTGAGGTCACACGTGTATTCAGAGTTCAGAAACTTGCTCTCATGTTCTTGCTGACATGTTGCATGTGTAAATCTTTAATGCACATGTACAGTGAGTGTGATACTGCTTAAGGATTTTCTTAAGAGACAAATTAATTTTCCACAGTTCTTTTGGCCACATCTGGACAATACTTCTCAAAGTCTTGTTGCAATTGTCTGTAATCTTTTCAATCCAGCATTCTCCTTGAATGTTGGTAGAAATTATCCTTCAATCCAGCGTTCTCAGCAATCCAGTGTCTGATTAATTTTGAGGATTAGTGATAATCCCTACATGTGAAATAAATTGAGGCAGTGACTGAACCCTGATCAGCCTTCAGATTGATGAAACCTCATGTTCTCCTGATGACATTCACTTTTGGCACATAATCATGCACCATCAAAGCTCGGCCTCAACATGAACATGTATCTGCTGGCAACTCAGGGATTTTTTTTCTTCAGAGTGGGCAGCTGGATACAAATAACATGGCATTGAATATAAATCTCAAAGTCATTCAACTGCTCTTACAACTATTGATGTCCCTGAAATGGGGTGAAGTGGAAAAAAGGGCGAGACCAAAACAGACCTGATCGTGGTTTGATTCAAATACAGTGCTTGAGATTGTAAAAGAACCTAAGATTATTAAGGAATAAAAACTGAAACTGGTAAGATTGCAATAAATTTACACATGCAGAAGTGATTGTTTACACTGGCAAAATCACCTTTTGCCAGATCAGCACTTTAAATATAAAACCACAGGTTAAAAAGGTAGCACTGTAACACTAAAAGGAGGCAACGGGTGGGTTTGACCAAAATTTATTGGTGCAAAAGGTTTAAAACTGAACATAAAACAGTTTAAAGGAATGTTCATTAAAATCCCACCAGATAGTTAAAACCAGTCAAGCCACTGGGCTTGAGGGATTTACCGCCTCGTTGCATAATCCTGGCTCCGTATGCAACGCGCCCTCCTCAAGTGATCCTGTAACAGATTGTGACAGTTGAGGTCATGTTACTATGTCTCCGACTGATCATGCGCCCTGGCTATTTGGCCACAGGGATATCACTTTGCCTGACTGGTCAGCGTGCCTGACTCTCACCTGGGAGGCTGGAGCTCAAACCCTGCCTGGGCCCTCCTTCAGCCCTGCCACATTCTGCCGTTGTCAGCAGGATCCAAGTAGCACTAGTGGATGTCCATGGATTTCCAATGGCTGGCAGCCTGTGGAGCACAAGGATGTTCTTGTGGAAAGAGGGGGAGAGATGTGACAATTTAGGCCCTGTCACTAGGCCTCCAATTGATCATGTGCCCTGGCTATTTGACCACAGGGAGATCCCTTTGGCTGAATGGTCAGTACGCATGACTTGCACCTGGGAGGCTGGGGTTCAAACTTTTGTCCTGCCACAAGAGGCAGTATCTGGTTTCCTCTTAATGGTGTGGTAACAGCGTGGTGTGTTGAAGAGCAGTACTCGCATAATAGGGCAGAGTCTCTACCCTGCCCTGCCACGGTGTCGCTCCTTTCCCTCACCGCCATCACTGTTGCTTGCTGCTGTTACCCCCTTCCACACCAGGTTGAGCCTCTGGATCAACAATTGTTGGTGTTTCTACCACGCAAGCCCAGCAGGACTGCCAAATTCTCATGTCTTCTTTTTTTGATGCGGCAAGCTAGGGGGTGTAGACGATTTTTGTAATTTATGCATACACACTTGTGCATGCTCATAACTACCCTTGAAGTGCTGGAGGTTTGGATGTCCATTGAAATCGCCATAGAGTCGTCTTACCAGGAAAATTACAATGGAAAATTTCAACAAGTTTGACTGTTACAGGTGAAAAGGAGACAATTCACATAAAGGGAATAAGTTGTCATCGGTTTCCTCTAAGGAAATACCCGCAAGAAGCCTGGATTTGTGCGGTTGGCCGCGCAAACTAGAAGCCGAAGTCCTGGGACCGGGTATGCAGTCCCTGTAAACGTAGTGAATGATGCTAATTCATTCAGTGTAGAGTTAAAATATATTTATTGATTAAATGAGTCAGTGACGCTTCCACCGAAAAGCAGTAAAGAAGATGGATGCCAATGCAAACCTGGACTAATTCACTCCCTTTTCATGCTGCCTTTTACTCAGGTCTCCACTTTCCGTCGTGTCCACAGACGGACAATAGTCAACGTCTTTGGTGTCATTGGACGGACAACTGGAGATGCTGTGATTTCCTCGGTAAAGACGTACACATAGGCTATTTCACTTAACAGCTTAGGTTTCTGTCCTGCCGTGCGGTTCATGTGCACGCGCATGTGACATATGCATAAATCAAGAAAAGGGTCAATTGCTGCCATCTACCATTTGGTGTTGTCTCAATTATACTTTATCAGCTTATTGCACACAGGCAGTGTCACACTCATATCAACTTATATGTTAATCTAATGCAAATAAACCACCACCTTCTTAATTTTAGCTCAGCTATCCAGGTTCAACAGCGTTTGCACACTAAAATCTGATGTCCCGGGCGCTCCCAACTCCAAACATTCTCCTTCTATGAAGGGTATATTCTTTGCACTCTAGGACATGTTTGACTGTTTCTGTACTTCCACACTCACATTTTCCATCTGGATGCTTTCCAATCAGAGCCAGCCCACTTCTATGACCAAGTCTCAACCTAGTAAAGACTGCAGTCTTTCCATTTTTCAACAATCTGACATTTAGTGGTCCTTATTTTTCCTTGCACTGCAAAGTATGCTGTTCATTTTCTGTCCTCCTTCCACAATATTTGCCACTGCATATTTATAAACTTAGTAATAATTGCTATGTAATCTGATGACCCATATTTCAAATAAAATCCTAGTCTATCATCTTCCAATGCACGTTTTGCCAAACGATAGGCTGTTTCATTCCCCATTACACCCACATGTGCCGGTACCCACAGAAACCTCACTTCACATCTTGCTCTGTTTACTCTGTACATTCCTGGATAATTTTCCGAGAGTATGTTAGGTCTAGTCTTAAAGTTCTGTTCTTGAATTGCAAATAATGCTGTTGCTGAATCACTACAGATGACTGATTGATACTGTTGATGACACACATCAAGATCTCCATCCTGTTGTCACTGTGCCCTCTCCATCATAATCCTGTGGGTGAAACATAAACCTCTCTGCCCGCTGCTCATTGGGTCACTGTCACATACATGTCTCATGATATTTGTGGATTTGTGATCAATGAAGTATCTACTGGCTATTTTCTTTTTTTTTAAAAGCCAGCCACTGACATTTCCAGGTACATTTAGTTTTTTTAATGCAGTTATCTGAAGAAATTAGCAGGGAGAACAAGAATACTTTGATATCTGCAGCTGCTAGACAACGGGGACTGAGCACTATGGGAAATTCTCGCACACTAGGTAGGCTGTCCCATTTCACCAACGAATAAATGGCTAATTTCCATTCTTAGTATATGACCCCCTCTGATAAGTCTTGCCCACCCTCTGACCTCCCCATGTATAAAAGTCTAGCTTGGGTTGAAGGAGTGGAAAAAAAGGATTCTTATATTAAATACACTTTAAACAACAACTAAGAACAGATTGGGTTTGTGGAGACCTTAACCAAGAGCTCCTTTATACCACATAAGACAGTTCTCATGCTGTCCATTGATATATTTCCTTCATGTAGTCTTTGATCCTTATTAGTCAATAAGTACATGCAGAGATGACCCTAATCCAAGTGAACTGGATGGTCGTTTGCCCAATTCCAACTATTCACATATAATGTCAGGGGTGAGTGGTTAATGGTGAGAATGAAATTAGCTTTAGAAGCTAACTTGTCTTTATTTGAAAAGATGTCAGGTTTAGATTTGTGTTGAGCACCTCTTGTTTCACTTACTAGTGAACCAAGATTGTATAGCTTATACAGAAGATCATCCTAAATAATTGTTTTTTGGGGGAAATCTGTGCTATACAGTTGTCTGCTAATGTGTTCTACACAGTTTTTCTGTAAGAACCATCTGAGTCCATATTAAAACACAGACTTTTGTATATCATGAATTGGCAATGATACCTTCAGAAATTGCCATTTATCAGAAGCAATCCCTTCAACAACACATTCCTTTTTTCTTTTTTCTTTTAAATTGCACCTTTTAAACAGACTATGTCCCCTACCTTCATGACACCAACACCACTGGTTGAATAGTAGTTTATTCTTTAAGGATGCAAAGAAAATATTGAAGGTATTCCCTAGAATCAGGTCACAATACAAGTCTTATTGTTTCATTAATGTTTCAAAATCACATCAAGAAGATGTTCAGACTGGGACACATTTTAAAAAATATTGTTGTCTTGTCATTTCAGGCTGCAGCTAAATCCACCGTTGCCACCATGATGATCACAAAAAGAGCTCCTCTGATCAAGAATTTAAATGTTAACTTCTCATCTCACCCACCATCTCAAGAGACATCTCCATCTCAGAGTCCCTGCAGCCAGTTGCCACTTGGCCTCACTTTAACTAATCAAAAACTTCCCCAACAGCACATCATCCAAGCAGTTCCTCTACAACCAGTAGATGAGATCCACAAACCTCAGAGTTCTTGTCGCAATAAACATCTCAAGCGTTTCAACTCTAGATGGCAATCAAGGTGCTCCAGCGGCAGCTGCAATGTTCCCATATCTGCTATTGAGAAGCTACGTGTTGCAAAGAGCCATAAGAAGCGTTGTAAAATTCTGGGTGATGAGAACTCATCACATGTGGTGAGCAGCAGTCAGCGGCAGCGCTATGTCACCAAGGATGGCAAATGCAGAGTCAATCTGGGACGTATTGAAGACAAGAGTCGCTTTCTTTCAGACATTTTCACCACATTAGTGGACCTCAAATACCTCTGGTTCCTTTTTGTCTTCACTATGTGCTACATCCTAACATGGGTGGCCTTCGGGGGAATCTACTTCCTTGGTGCCTGGTTGCGTGATGATATTTCACATGTTCACGACCCCCAGTGGAAGGCATGTTTCCAAAATGTAGATGGCTTCCTTTCAGCCCTGCTGCTGTCTCTGGAGAGCCAGAGGACAATTGGATATGGCTCCAGGATGGTGACAGCTAATTGTCCTGAGGGTTCACTGATCCTGATGGTCCAGTCCATCCTTGGCTCCATTATTGATGCTCTGATGGTGGGCTGTATGTTTGTTAAAATATCCCGGCCGCAACAAAGAGCCCAAACACTGATTTTCAGCAAGCACTGCGTCATTTGTGAACGTGATGAGAAGTTGTGTTTGCTCTTTCGGATTGGTGATCTGAGAGAGAGCCACATGGTAGACGCCAAGATTCGGGCCAAGCTGATCAAATCCAGACAGACCAAGGAGGGCGAGTTTATTCCACTGGAACAGTCAGAAATTAATCTGGGTTATGACACTGGGGGAGACAGGTTGCTCCTAGTGGAGCCCCAGACCATAACCCATGTCATCAATAAAAGTAGCCCCTTCTGGGAGATGGGTGCAGAGAGACTGACAAGGGAGACATTTGAGATTATTGTCATCCTCGAGGGGATTGTGGAAGCATCAGGTTTGTAGGATTATACTTTTAAATACTGGGTTATATTTCACAAAAGATACATCTAAAAGGAAGAGTTGTCTAACATTACAATGGAACATTTAATACGACTTGTGATTTGTTGAAAAGACCCTGAGGCTGTCTCTTTAGGATATTCCCTTGATGATGTGCAACTAAACTGATCTGCTAAACAGATTTAATTTGGCCAAATTGACAAACTGGAAACAGCATAAAGCTTTCAAACAGTGGGTGGGTCCTGCCTCAAGAGTTCCCAATAAAACCTACTACCAATATAAACTTGAGCAAACTTTACACCATGTGTTTCATTTGTTTGCTAATCTTCATCAGCAAATTTGATTCCTGTATTGTTAATCTAGGGTACAAGACAACCCCTAGAGGTACAATACTGGTATTTATAAGGTACAAACTGCAAGAGTACAAATAAACTTATACACACTGTTGAGGGTACCATGCCGGTGACAAGCCTTTGTACCCTTGAAGGTAAGATGAGGTATTTGTGTTTAGGATCTAATGCTACCAGTAGTTGTGGTGTCAAAGGACAACAGACATGGGGTTTCAATCACTGTTGTCCTTTGTAAAGTTTTCTATAAAGCTTGTGTTTCCTAATAAAGGCTGCAAAACAAAAACACAAAATGCTATTAAAAAAAGTTGGCTAAATATGGCTTAGCCCAGTGGTTCCTAACCTGGGGTTCGAGACCCCCCAAGGGGTCCCCCTGATGAGCAGGGTGTCCCCAAGGCTTTGATCTTTCAGAACCATTGTGATTAAAAAGTAGGACCATTCCACAAGTTGACAAGTTGAAGTCTATTTGCTCAAGTTGTTTTTTTCTTCTTCTTTGATCTTCCTAAAATTTCATTCACATGTAACTGCTATTTTGGGAGCCTAAAAACCCGAACTTTTTAATCAGATCCAAAAATGAATAAATGGAGGTAATAAAATTTTCATTTCACTAAACGCATGTATCCTTTGTCAAAAAGAAATGGAAGATTATTTTTTAAAGCCACATATTATGGCATCCAATCCCTTTTTCACCATGTACTGGGAGTTTAGTGTCAGTGAGTAAGTGGAGTTACAGCAGTGAAGGACTTCATTTCTATCCTGGTAACCTAGATTTTTCTTGTAAGATTTAATTATTAAAACATGTCTGAGTGTCACCACAGAGCAAATTATTTGTCCCTATTTCTTTTTTTAAAAACTAAAGCTATATGTTGTTAATTCAACTTTGGCTTAATCGAAGGACAGAATTAAAATTGTTTGTGAAGTGCCCTGAGATTACTTTGTCATGAATTAGCGCTATACAAATAAAGCTGAATTGAATTGAATTGAATTAAAATTGAATTCAAAACTGTGCAAATACAGTATTTATGATGAAAATGTCGATAATGAAAGAATAAAACCAAGCATGGTTTCAGCACGGGGTGGGGCAGGGTGTCCACAGCTTTTTTTGCATTTGCATGAAGGGGGTCCTCAAGGAAAATAGGTTGGGAACAACTGCTTAGCAGTAATTAGCCAATAGCATTACAGTGCATATGCTCATATACAATTTTAACCTGTGCTTATCTGTCAGACAAATACTTTTTTTTAACCTAAACCTCTCATGCTTTGTTGTGCTGCAGGTATGACATGTCAGGCGAGGACATCCTACACAAAGGATGAGATCCTGTGGGGCCACCGATTTGAGTCTTGCATCTCCTTAGATTTAGGGGCGTTTCGGGTTGACTACAGTGCATTTGACAAAACCTTTGAAGTCCAGATGTCCTCACTCAACGCAAAAGACAGAAGCACTGCAAAGGACCAGGAGTCTGTGTTTTAGAATTTTTTTTACAAATCTCATTGATAAAAGCTGAGAATTACATAGAATTTTATCTGCTATCTCAAGGTGACATTTTGGTAATCTTGTTATTTTGGCAAAACCGTAGGTAAAGTTTTTTGTAAATTGTCACAGAAACCACTTCCATGTGATATTTCAAGAAGGAATGATATTGTACATATGAATATTAATCTCAATGTATAGGCATAATTTATGTTTTTAATGTTTGCTATACTTTTTAAACATAATTTTACATATTATTTATTATATTAAGGAATGTACAAAATATACATGTATGTTTAAATCATGCAAAATGAAAAAATAAAGCAACCTTCTAAACCTAACTTTCCTCGGTCTTGTTTGTGGGACAAATCAAATAGTAAAATAAAATAAAAAGGAATGCTAATCTCAACTCCAATGTCCAGTTTCTTTGTGGCCTCTTTCTGGATTTTCCAACTTTAGCAAGTTCAGTTTCCCATTGAAGTAGTGAAATGTGAGGATTGAAAACCAAAGGTGGCCATTTAAATGGTACAGTCTTGGTGCTGATACACTTAGATGATGAGTATAAAATTTAGATTATCAGCTCTTGTAGATATATTTTATGTAGTGTAGTATATTTTTATGAAGTATAAACATATATTTTCATGTAGTGTAGATATGAATAATCACACAAGTAGTTTCTCGCTTCTAGCTTCAACACACACACAACCAGCCAGCCAGCTCATAACTCACTTAACACACACACACCCAAGTGTCCTAAGACACACAAACATACAGACACACACACACAAGTCTCCTATCATAAGTCTTAACTTTAACACACACACAAAGTCGTTAGACTGCAGCTTCACACCTGATGAGAGACAGAGGCATATTTCACTCCCACAGAAAACATATAAATTCTCACAGAATTCTTCAAGGACATGAGATAAGACACAATAAGCCCATTCAGTAGAAGGGTGAGAAACAGAAAAGTTTTGAGTAGGCAGGGAGAAAGATATTCCCCCCTTCACGCTTCTACAGGTGGCTGGTACGGATACTGATGACGTCAAATGGAATCAGATGCTGCTGACAGTGCGGTCAGAAAGAAACGCCCACTGGGAGGATCGATTCAGAAATACACATTTTAACAGGCTTAACCA
>JAOXYM010000016.1:28793115-28804225 GCA_028567055.1 Leptatherina wallacei | reverse complement strand
CTATTCACACAATGCAAATCAAGAGTATAAAAAAACTCAAACACATTACTAGAATGAAACAAAAGATTTTAGTAAAATCAAATAAATTTTAGATCCTTGTTAAACACAGAATTAAGAAAAGAAATCAGTGATTTTAAAAATTACCAAAGTCTTAATGAACATGCAAACATTGTTGGTCAATCAAGCTGTTTAAAAAGTCTCTTTAATTCATTCTGAAATTATTGCAACTTTGGAAAAGTTTCAAAAGTTATTCAAGATTAAAAACAGGTGACACTCAGTTAAACTCAGTGTTAGTACCAGGGTATTACCCAGAAATGATTATATGGATGTGTTCAGGGTCAGAACCTTATTAATCAGTCTACGTTTTATGGTGATTGGTTAAAGTTTGACTGATTTATAAGGATTTATGATGTCATGGCGTAACATGAAGTTCGCCGTGCCGCCATAACCACCGGTGAAAAGTCACAGTTTTCGGTGGAAAGTATCACCCACCTGTTTACTGTTTACAGAATATTTTTCAAGATTTTAGTGTCAAGGATCTCTGAGTTATAAGCCGTTTAGCAAAAAAAACAGCAATGGCAGCGCCAGGGGGTGGGGCTTTGGAGTTGACAAAATCTTGACATGTCATCATGTTGAGGATGGGACTGACATCATATATGATCAATTCTGTGCAGATATCTGCTTGTATGGAAAAGTTATGATGACTTCCTGTTTCATGGCGAATCATCAGACTTTGAGGGGACACCACGTCCACGCCCACTGGCGAAAACTCACCATTTTGATAACTTTTAATCACAATCTTGTCCTGAATGCTTGGTAAAATTTTGGAAGCCATACGATCATATCCCTAGGAGAAGATAATTAAATTCCATTGTTTACAAAATCGCCACTTTGACCCCTAATAGCCCACTTCTTGTTAGGTTTAGGCGTTTCGTCCAAGAAGATTTTTTGTCCAGCTCAATAAGTTCTACCTGTGTACCAACTTTCATGTGTTTATCTGACTGTCAGTGGCGGGGCGCGACATTAGGGGGCGCTGTTTGAAAATTTGGCCGCGCCTTTACTCGAGACCCCTACCACAGCACTCTGACCCCTACCACACGCCGAGCTGCCGGTGACTCTGGGGGGGGGGGGGGGGGGGGGGGGTACACAAAATTTAATGAGTTTTCAGATATGAATTTCCCCTCGGGGATCAATAAAGTATAATCCCCCAAAAATACACGCGAAGTGGCGGAAAGGACAAAAAGAAAGAGAAAAACGAGAAACACTTGCAATACAATAGGCCTTCGCACCGCCTTCAGTGCTCGGGCCTAATAAAATATATATAAATATAAAATACGAGACCTTTACTCTAGAAAGCTAGACAGCGAGTATACTCCAGGCCGTTAGGGGGCGGTAAATACTACTCAAAGTATCTTGCATTCACTGACTGTCGGGGTAATAGCAATAACTTCAAGTATCCTTGAAGTGACAGCAACTAACTATATTTGCACTTTCTACAAGACCTCGAAATGTAATGTGTTGTGAAGAGATACGGATTCAAGTCCAGTTTTCTTTATCAACAAAATTAGCCTAGATTAAATGATTAAATAAGTGTTACCAATTGTAACTTTTTTAGATTGTTATTGGTCCCACAACATGCGCCTGTTCTTTCAATTTTCTACCTTGGTTTACCAGAGCTTTGCCTCGAGCCAACGTTTCTTCTCTCTTTGACAGTCATAATTACGGGTTTAATCGAATGCAGCACCAGAAGAAGCCTATTGGGAATTGGGACACATGCGCAGTGCAATATTAGTGTAGGCTAGCCTTTAGCAGTGCAAAATACGTGGCAGAAAGGTTTCGACATGGAGGTAACTGCTATTATTGCCTTGACTTTATTATTAGGTGCACTGGTTATTCTTGTTGCATTAGCGGTGGGGAGGCGGAAAGAAGAAATAAAAGAAGAAACACAACAGTCAGCGGAGTGTGCAGGTAAGATCTGTGCCAGCTCATCTAACTAGCAACCGAAACGGTGAATGTAGGGAAGGCGGCGAGTCAGTCACTAACGCTGTCACAAAGTCCGCGGGCCCCGACACAAGTGCAGTCATTCATTCAGTTATTCATTCAATGTGTAAACACAGGCGTTGTGACGACTATATCACCGCTAACCCGCATAAACACTAACTAATAAACCACAAACTAAAGCAACTTTTGAGTAACTGTCACATGTCGTTGGCCAATCGGTAACTGTTGTGTTGAAGACCAATGAGATCACTGCTTGCTGCTGAGTTAACTGGATCTTTTCATTGACACAAGTATCTGTGGAACACATAAGACCATTACAACACCGAGACTATACAAGTTAAATCCAGTCAACTTTCATCAGTTATAATTTTCAGAAACTCGTTTTCCTCCACAGATCTGACTTAACCTGTCATTGTGTATTCAGCAGAAGTCATTATACTCGAGGTTCAAACGCTACTTTACAGTCCTTCAGAGCAAATATTGTCCAGTAGGTACAGGACAAATTACTGTAGACGAGTGAAAATAATCAGGAATTTGGTCTTAGCTCAATATCAATAAGATATGAATATATGTGGCTTTATAGATGAATGCTAAAAATATACACTGATTGCTAATACTCTTAACATTCTGTTATCATAAATGCATAAGAAGGCATGATATGATCAAAATTTGTTCTAAAGTATATGGGGGGGAGTAGCGTTTTGTAGTTTTATTCAGGGGTTTTCCCCTCTTCATAGAGTCTAAAGCAGGGGTGCCCATGTCCAGTCCTTGAGAGCTACTATCCTGCAACTTTGAGATGTATTCCTTCTCTGACACACCTCAATCAAATTAATTGCCTGTTATCAGCCCTCTGCAGAGCTGAATGACATGTGGAAGAGGGAATTAAGCTATTTGAAATACCATACTGTACCATCCTCTTCCGCTTCTCCAGGGTTGGGTCGCGGGGGCCGGCAGCCTGAGCAGGGGAGAGGGAAGTCTGGGCTTCCCTGCTCAGGCTGCCGGCCATATCAGCCAGCTCATTCGGGGGGATCCCGATGAGCTCCCAGGCCAGCTGAGAAATGTAATCCCTCCAGCATGTCCTGGGCCTACCCCGAGGTTTCGTCCTGGTGGGATGCAGCGGGTCCACTCGAAGCTTCTCACCCTATCTCTAAGGGAGAACCCGGCCACCCTGCCGAGGAAACTAATTTCGGCTGCTTGTATTCGCGATCTCATTCTTTCGGTCACTACCCAGAGCTCGTGACCATAGATGAGGGTAGGAATGTAGATTGACCGGTAAATTGAGAGCCTTGCCTTTTGGCCCAGCTCCTTCTTTATTACGACGGACCAATGCAGAGCCCGCATTACTGCAGACGCTGCACCGATCCGCCTATTGATCTCCCACTCCATCCTTCCCTCACTCGTGAACAACACCCCGAGATACTTGTACTCCTCTACTTGAGGCAGAACCCCATCCCCAAACCAGAGAGAGCACTTCACCTTTTTCTGGCTAAATCTGACAAAAATATCAGGTTTTAAAAACTCTCCCAGAGAGGTGAATAGAAACCCTCGCAGTCCAGCGAGGAGCAGCTGGAGGATTTCTCCTGCTTATGCCGAGAACGCCGTGTTCATCACGGCAATGCGCACAGCCAAGCTAGACTATATTCTACAATCACTGTCATTTCTGAGTCATATCATGGCTTAAAATGGATCCATTATTCTTTGTGGGTTTTTAACATCAACAAGTTATCTATTCCATACTCTAGAGCTGTGTAGCGTTGGATATCTTCATTTTTAATAACCTGCTAGCCACTGATGAACTTCTGGGGGAGATATGAGCTGGGTCAGTGCAGGTGACGTGACACAGACTGGGGGGCTGCTGAGGTCAGAATATATCTAACTCTCATCCAACTTTTCTGCTTCATTTTGCTCAGACACATTGAAAAACTCTTGAATTATTAAAGGTAATAGATAACAACCACATATGATCAGATTCCACCTTATTCCACGTTCAATTCCAGTTTATGTGGTTGTCGTCTGTGTCGTTCTTCGCCGTACGGGATATCTAATGTGTGCCTTTCTTAATTTAAAAACCAACACGGTGTACAGCCGTGGATCAGAGGAAAGACCAACCCCTTCTACTGGCTTTTTATCACGGTGTTATTCTTCTCTGAGCTCGGGTAAGGAGGGAATGAACACAAAATATGCCGGCAGACATTCAGAGACAGAATTAAAGTCCTTCGGCTAGACCTGAGAAATGTCAGGCGCACCAGTGCGACCGAAACATAAAGTTAGTCGCACTCAGCAAATTTTTGGTCGCGCTCTAGAGCCCTGTTAAGGATTTTAACCAACTTCTTTGGTCATTGAAATGTGTTTTTTTTTTAGTACACTTGTTTGTCTTTCAGTTGAAGCCACTGCTGTTAAGGGCCCTACATCTAAGAAGCAGAAACAGGAGAAGCAGCGCAGCCGTAAAGACAAACCTGCACAGCACAGTTTCAGCCATCCGCTGCTGGCTGCTTCACTCAAGGTAAATTAGAAAAAACTACAATCATGATACACAAATGGTAAAAGCTTTCAGCAGGTATAACACCTCAAAGGTCCAAAAGTGTCCAGTTTCTGTTTAATAGCTGCATTTAATTAGTATTTACTGATTTGAATGCGATTGTACTGTAATTTTCTTAGTTTTGATGAACAAAGTGCCTTAACATAAAACAATTAGAATTCAGTTCAAGGAATAAAAGTAATAATAGACGCAAATCAATCCCAAACAATAAAAACAAAATAAGATCAAGTCTTCGGTTGGGTTAAAAAATGAATGAATAAAAGGTGGTTTTAAGATGGGTTTTTAAAAAGGACAGTGTAAATGTTATGATATATACATTAACCACATGCTGTACTGTCATATTAATCGTTATTTACTACAAAGACAAACATTTACTATGAACAGCCAAGAATCAATCAATAAATTCCCATCTAATAATGTTGAATACAGTCTTAATTATCAATAAATCTTAATCTGACATATTAGGCCACCAGACCATGACTCCTCATCTGAAAGTCTTCATTACAATTGACTGTTTACTCTTCTAAGTTTAAAAAGAAAAAAGCTTCTTAGTTTTATTTTAACAGTGATGAAGGGATTAGATGAAGTACAGTTCATAAAAATAAAAATATAACACCTTATATTCCTGCGTCATAGTCATAGTTGTGACTTTCATATTTGTGCTTTCATGTATTTCAGGGCCACAGCGGGAACGTAACGTGCCTTGATTTCAGCAGTAATGGAAAATATCTGGCATCCTGTGCTGACGACCGCACTGTCCGGATCTGGAGCACCAAGGACTTCCTAGAACGTGAACACAAATGTCTGAGAGCTAATGTAGAGCTGGATCATGCCACACTGGTCCGCTTCAGCCCAGATTCCAGGTCTGTCCTCCTTCACGGACGTTGAAGCAAACACAATGGCCCTCATTTATCAACTGGACGTAAGCCGAAAATCTGTGTGCACGTTCATTTCCACGCAAGGTTCAACATTTATCAATTTGGATGTGAGCGTAGGATATGATCAAATCTCATGACAGGTCTGAGATCGTGTACGCAAGTTTGAGTCAGTGTGGATTTGCGGTGCAGATCAGCAGACCCTGAAAACAATTATTAAACAAACCTCAAACTGCCATCTAAGCATAAACAGCCTCACATTCAATACTGGTAATTTACCCATTTGCAAAAAAATGAAGCATATGAAAATGGATTCCCAAAACTAATAAATAAAATAGCATTACGTTTTGGAGTGCCACCTGACGCACTCAAAAATGATTTGGGAAAATAACAAACAGTAAGCCGCACAAGACAGTCTGCATTGGCTATTCAATATTCATGTAATCTCATGAAAAGTATTTTGAATCTATGTATACATAGGATTATTTCTACAATTTCAGTCATTCTTACCGCTTGGGACAGCCGATATGTTATCGTCTACGATATACCGTCAAAGAAATTCTCCATGGTAATAATTTGTCATCTTGCGATAAAAATGATAAATTCCCGTCGATGATGTAACTGTGCGCGACACACCTGCAGTCCAACTCGCGTGTGTAACAAACAACAAACATAGTGAAAGGTAGAGTAGACATGTCGGAGGAGTTTGCTCCCCAAAAGAGGCTCCAACTCTGTTACCTGGAACTGGTTCTGTTTTAACCCACTGCAGTTTTGCAATATAGGTGTACTACTTGAACTTAATTGATGTAGTTTAGAAGCCTGTAGTTTTTTTAGGGCTCTCAAGATTGAATGTGCTGATAGGTTTATAGTACAAAAGATTAGGGTGAATTTGTGTTTTATTTTTTTTATCATCACTTATTGTTACTGTGCTAAAACCCAGAAATTATCGTGATAAATCTTTTAGTCCATCCTTACTTACCGCACATATAACGTGGAAGTATTTGTAAAGGGTGATGCAGAGATGGATCCGTGCTAGGTTTTTATGACATAAGAATCTTGAGGGAATAAATGTCCACATTAACTTCATGAAGTTCACTGAAACCCAAAAAGCTGAGAGAGGTTTCTGCAGCAGCTCCAGAGGAACATAGCAGAGTTTACGAAGGGAAACACCCAGCAAGGCAGGGGGGTCAACGCGACAGCAGCAGAAAAAAGGTGCGGCACCAGGTAGGCTACGGAGAATCTGCGGAGAAAGAAAAAAAAAGTGACACCACAAACCGGTCTGAGCTGCTGTGACTTCTAAAAAGTGGTTTTAGCTTCATTTAGCTTCATATGGTCATGGTAGTAGGCCTATAATTATTTTTGCCTTCATACAGCCTAAACTTTTCTTATGTTGTCTGGGTATTTTCTACCACTTCAGGCTCATCCCCCCCTGCTGGATGAGCCCCTGCTGGCTCATCTTCTTCTCACAAATGGGTCTAGGCTGCGCAAATCTAAGATTTAGTTTGTTTCTGTGGTGAATAGGGCTAAAATTGTTGCTTTATACTTTGTTTTTTCAAAACGTTATTTGATTATAATTAGGCTGACATTTAGTTTAGCTGTTTACTTCTTAGGGGATATAACAGAAGTCTAAACGCAGCGGTCAAATTACGCTGGTGGCCGTTTTAGTTTGTAAGAGCTTTCACAGTTCCCCTGTCAGATGAATGAATGAATGAATTATACTTTATTGATCCCCGAGGGGAAATTGCATCAGATCTGCAGATCTGGACAATGGCAGATTTACTACTACTATTTACTAGAGGAACAGTATGGAACGCCAGTGTGTCTGTAGTGACAGCAGGGATCTCCTCTTGGAGACTTTTGATTGGCTGATCAGTCACTTTCGGCTTCTGTCCCCCTGGTCGAGGCCTCTGAAACACGAATAATTAAGGGAATAACATGTAGATGACAATGGATTTCAGACGCCGCATTTATCAAGGACCGTTCATTCAATAGCTGGAAACGGCCAGATACAAACGTTTTATAAATCCCACGTGGCTCCCATTGTGAGATCATTCCTGCATTTGGATGTGTGCTCATTTCCATGTTCGTTTGACAAGTGAGGGCCTCTGTCCCTAAAGCAACATCATAATGACGAGCAGAACATATACCAACTGCATGTACCGGTACTTAAACCAGGTTCAACAGGGTAAAGAAAGATGAGTGAAATGACAAAATAGTAACTTAACTTGACGACTAATTTTCAGACTAATCTGTTCAATGTTCGTCAGCAGGATGAAAGACATTTTTTGTGTGGATTGCAGTATTTAAAGTGTTGTCATGTCAACAAAATCAGACTTTCAGCTACTTTAAAAATGGCCTTGATAACTGTAAGAAGCTGGTGTGGAAGAAATGTAAATAATATCTTAACATTTTTCTTCTGTTTAATAAACAGTCCAAAAGGCCAAGATATTTAAATAGTGATATGTAATCAGAGTTAATATAAGATTAATCATTTTTTAACAATATATTTAAGTTATTTTAGTGTACTGTCAGACTATTCAAGTTGATGAATCAGAGTTCTCAGACCAACAACAGATTTGAGGTCTTTACTCAAGAAGATAAGTTCTATTTATGATCAGAGGGAGGCAAATAACTTTACATTTTAATTATATTTCAGCCACACCAGCAACATATGTAGTAACAATCTGTGTCCGCTAAGGGCTGGGATATACTTGCTGCTGGCGTCTGTGTATGCATCATGGCTGCCACCCGTTCCTAGCGTCCGTTTGGCACATAGGCCACTCGCATTGACGCGAGGTAACGTGCACGAGCTGCGATATTGACTTGAACGCTAGAGGTGCTCATGCACCATTTTGGTCAATGGGCCGCACATGTATGTGCACACTATACTGCCTCTAAACGGCGATGAGACCTCTTCCCTTGAGTTTCAACAGTAAAAGTAAAATTATTAATTCTTTTTCCTAGTTGGGAAAGTCCATTTTCAACACGAGATTTTTGTTGTTAGTGGAAAAAAGCCAGGAAATACAATGGACCGGCATCTTGACACTTTCAGAGTACAAGTGCTGCATTCTCTCCCTAGTGGTGCCCTCCAGTATTGACCGTCTTTTGCAGAAAGTATACACACAGACGTAGCAGAACGTTGGCGTGTATGCTTGCATACACAGCAAGTATATCCCAGCCCTAAGGCAACTTTTTGGCTGTAGGCATATCATAAGCCCACTACTGCCTTTACTGACTTGCTGCATTTCACCTGCAGGGCATTTATCACCTGGCTAGCCAATGGAGATGCTATACGCATCTTCAAAATGATCAAAAAAGATGACGGTACTTTTACCTTCAAAGCTTCCTCTGAGGATTTTCCACAGAAACACAAGGCCACTATACTCAACATTGGCATTGCAGAAACAGGTAAAGACCACACAATGATCTTGAAATAGCTCAAGTTGTGTCAGCAACTTATTTTCTTTCTGCTCAAACCTTAATGCCAGCATTTATTCACATGAGTAAAATATTTTTCAAAAAAGCAGAATATCTGTAAAATAATTGTGAGGTGACATGTTTTCTGTATAAAAATTATTGCAAAGGTTCCCTGATCTTTTTTTTTCTTTTTGCAGGTAAATTCATAATGAGTGCTTCCACAGACACCAGCATTCTCATCTGGGACCTGAAAGGAGAGCTGCTGGCCTCCATCAACACTAACCAGATGACCAATTCTTATGCAGCCATCTCCCCATGTGGAAGGTCAGTTCCACTTCTCCATCACTATAGAAAGGCTGTGTGTGAATGTGCACCCTATTCCTTACATAGTGCCCTACATCGGGGCCACGCCATTTTGTAGGGGTGTCCGAATGTCAAGAGAGAAAAATGTAGTTCACTCAAAATTACCCACAATGCATCTTGAAAAGTAGTGAGCCTCGAGGCTCACTAGACGGGTCAATAGAGACCACAATGCATTGCGGGCAGGAGCTAACGTGGTGTCTTGCTAACGCAACAAGCAGCATTCTCCCCATCCATTTTCTTATTTGCCGTCATTTTCTTATTTTTATGATTATTAGTTCAATTCGTGTCAGTAAGAAGATGCTAAAATTTTAAACTGGCACTATTTCTCCAATGGAAGACTAGAGGCACGGACATCAAAGCAGGTTGAAAATAAACTATAGACCACTCATTTTATATTGAGTAGGTATACAATAAAGAGAGGATATAATACAATATAAGGAAATTAAATATTTTCACATAAGAGTTTGCATTTGATTTAGAATGACTGTTGCTGTGGTGACAGCTGGTAGTCACGTGATCTGTGGCAGGGAGAAAGTCATCTTCGTATCCGAATTGCCAACAAAATGAGTGCCCTATATAGTGTGCTATGTAGTGCAGCCCTGTGAAGTGAATGATAGGCAAGGGGTTAGGGTGGACATACGGACAAAGCCAAAGATTCACTTTCACATGTAAAACGGACTGAGATATTTCGAGACCGTTTCAAAAAAGTGCATTTTGATCAGTTGCTTTGATTAAATTTTTTTTTTTTTTTCAAAGTTGATTTCTCTTAGCTGACTCACCAATGTAAGCTTACTTTCTCTCAAGCTTTCAAGTGTTATTCTCTGCAAAGCATGTGGTTCACTCATAGGTTTGCACAGCAGTTTCTTTAATACTTTGTAAGCAGGATGTTTGTTTGTTTCATCTCAACTTCAAAGCTGTGGTGAATGCTGATTCAGTTTATTTTGTATGCACGTCTGCTCAAAACTTTGAGATGTCCGTATTGTGTGGAAGTGTCTTGGTTATCTGTCTAATGGTTTGCAGAGACATTGACATGTACCTTTTTAAAGAAGCAGAATTTCCTTATCATGTAATGATTTATGCAGCATTCTTGATCATTCCTGATTGTTCGTTCGTTCATTCATTCATTCATTCATTCATTCATTCATTCATTCATTCATTCATTTGTTCATTCATTCATTCGATATATGTGGACTATTTGGTTTGATAGCTGCATCTAATGTGGATACAGCCTGTTGTGGTGTATTGTCAAAGCATCTGTGTTCCTAAATTGAATTGTTTTTGGGGGTTTTGTGCATTTTCACTACAAACATCTCTGCGGCGGGGTGTTATTTCAGATGCCAAACAAACAATGAAATATCAGATTGAACAACAAAGCCATTCAATTCATAAATGACAAAAATACTGCATAGCAACTCATAATAAACTCATAATAAAAGTAGAGGCTGTCGTAACTCAAATTACAATTTGTCTGTCACCTTTGTCATGAGTGATCTTATAATCTAAGGGATGGAAAGTTTTGCATCTGCTTTTTTGCTTTAACCTTTTCGCCTAGCAGCTGTGATGTTTTTGTGTTCTCCAGGCACTCGTGATACATCTGTTAGTTTTGGTTTCAGCTGCATGAGCACACAAATCTAACCATGTTAAATACTCAAACATACCGTCCTCTTCCGCTTTTCCGGGGTCGGGTCGCGGGGGCAGCAGCTTGCAGGGAAGCCCAGAATTCCCACTCCCCGGCCACATCAGCCAGCTCATCCGGGGGGATCCCGAGGCGCTCCTAGGCCAGCCGAGAGATATAATCCCTCCAGCGTGTCCTGGGGCTACCCCGAGGTCTCCCCCCGGTGGGACGTGCCCGGAATACCTCCCCAGGGAGGCGTCCACGAGGCATCCTGACCAGATGCCCGAGCCACCTCATCTG
>JAOXYM010000016.1:28723883-28736916 GCA_028567055.1 Leptatherina wallacei | reverse complement strand
GCCCTGAGCCTCCAAAGCAACCTGCTCAACCCCACCTAAAATAAAACAAAAAACACAGCCAGAGCAAACCATGACAGAGGATCTGAATCCGAGTGGTGTTTTGATGTTGGACTTCTGTACTCGTCATGAATTGTCCATAATGAACACCATGTTCAGGCATGAGTGTCTACATGTGCACTTGGCACCAGGACACTTTAGGCCGCAGTTCCATGATCAACTTTGTAGTCATATCGTCGGATTTGCGGCCGCATGTTTTAGACACTCAGGTGAAGAGAGGGGCGGAGCTGTCAATTGGTCACCACCTGATGGTGAGTTGGCTCAGATGGTGGGGGAAGATGCCGGTCAGGCCTGGCAGACCTAAACGTGTTGTGAGGGTCTGCTGGGAACATCTGGTGGAGTCACCTGTCAGAAGGAGCTTCAACTCCCCCCTCCGGCAGAGTTTCAACCATGTCTCGAGTGAGGCGGCAGAAACTGAGTCTGAGTGGGCTGTGTTCCGCACATCCGTTGTTGAAGCAGCCAATCGGAGCTGTGGCCTTAAAGTTATCTGTGCCTGTTGTGGCGGCAATCCCTGAACTTGTTGGTGGACACCGGCAGTGAGGGATTTCATCAAGCTAAAGAAGGAGTCCCATCTTGCCTGTGGGACTCTGGGGGCAGCTGACAGGTGCGGGATAAGCGGAGCACAGCATTGGCAGTTGCTTAGGCAAAAACTCAGGCATGGGAGGAGTTTGGGGGCCATGGAGAATGACTTCCAGAAGCCCAACAAGTTCTTGGGCATCAAAAACTTGCCCAATGTCCATATTTTTTTTTGTTTCAAATCGTGCATACTCAGCGCCTGGATTGCATGTCTCTGTGTGTGGCTGGGTATGGGATTCCCTCTAAATACACTCTAAATACACTTTTTTTAATTGGGTTACATACACCTCACACCCAGACAGCTATCAATAAACTTGGGTGAATTTAAAAAAGAGCAAAAAAATCCACCCTTTGGGTCTGACAGATTTCTCAAAAAAGGTTAGCCGATCGTATCATTCGGACGGAATGGGTGAGCTACTACCTCCTCTTCCTGTTTATAACTTCAGCTACGCGCACCCTGCCGTGCACTCACTACCGGTGCGTCACCGACTGCGGCTTACCAGAGAGAGAGGACATAACAGGAACGGCTGATGAAGAGGAGCCTCCAAAACCAAGCATGACACCCGGATGCAAGAGGAAAAAAAAGTTTTTTCGAAAAAGGCGTAAAATAAAAAGCGGTTGGACAAAGAAAGAGGACAGACAAAAATCAATATCAGCATTGCGTTTCAAAGATGGCGCCAACTTCGGGACACTTTGGGTCTGCTGTCCGACACTATGATGGCTGTTTTTCTGCTGGCAGGTAAGCTTTTTGTTTGCTTTGGCGATTTATTATTTTCATTACGTCATGACAAACTAAGCTTTATAGCTTTGATGTATGTTGATTAATTCTTGCTCTCAGCAATAACCAAAGCCCGTGAATACAGCAACGCCAAGATCCAAAAACGGCAAATGGCATATAACGTTTCCTCAGCGGCACTTGCGTTTTCTCAACGGTTATTATCAAACAGCCTGACCAGAATAACATGTTAAAGCTAAATAAACACAACTTTTGCAATGTCATATCCTATTCTTTAATATTACCAACCCCTGTTTCAAAGGCAAACACACCACAATGTAATTTTTATTTCGTTAACTTTTTTTTTTTTCAAATTCATCCTCCACTTTAATGTGGGAAAATGCCTGCAAACCTAAAGTCTTTTTTTTTTGGTAAACAAAGTCGGCTGGTGCCAGTCCACAGTAGCAAACCACTGAGGGATGGAGTGGGAAACGGCTTTGGCTGTTTACAGCGACGGCAGACCATTGAGAAAATGGTATTTGCCGTTTTGGATCTAGGTGAATATGTCATTCCAAATCAAATCCAAACTGTTATGTGAAAATATAATATTTCCTTATAATTTATTTTATTCTTTCTTTGATGTGTTTCTATTCTACATAAGAACTAATGGTCCATAGTTTATTTTAATCTGCTTTGATATTCGTACCACTCTTCTGATAAATTCTGATTATCCTTGTTGTTGTGGGGTTTGTTTGTTTTTTGGTTGTTGTTGTTCTTGTCAGAAGCCCTGATTTTGAAATATGTTGCGTCGCAGCTCATATAGTCTACTTATATAATTTGTGTCTTACAAGCTATGAAAAAGTCACAACATCCAAAACCAAGCAAAGCCACTGCTCTGTTGTGATTTATCATATCAGATTGTAGGATATCATTGTAATGGACCATTTCTGTATATAATTTTTTGGGTTTTTGAGTAGGATGTATATGCTCCCAGGGTTGCAGGCAGACTTTTGGTGGGATTTGTAGTCTTTAGGGATTTGGGACCAATGTCAGTGTGGTACTGCTGTTTAAAGGTATACGTTGTGTCCAATCTAAGTTTGTTGTTTTGTTGTAAACTATTCAGCTTGGTGAACCCAGTAAGCTCAATGACAATGCTGCAATTTATCTCAACATTAAAAATAAATAAAATAGAATTCGAGAACAATTGCCATGAATATGCACTAAACTAAAGAATGACCACAAGTGAATGTGTTTTTTTACCCCATTTTGTCCCATTCTGGTCTAATGCAGGATTGTAGGTGCTCGGGTCTCTAAATCATTTTTGTCTTCAAAATTTTACGATAAGGCGCATTTTTTCTAAAATGATCTAATAATTTTTAAATGCAGTTGTCTCAGACTGGTGAACCTTTGTCCATTTCTACATCCGATCGGCTCTGCCTCTCTGAAATGCTCCTTTTATACCCAGTCAACCTAATTAGTTGTCAAATGCTCCATTATTTTCTTATTTGTGCCAACTACCTCTCTGGCTTTCTGCTGCCCCTCTTCTGACTTAATTAGACATGTTGCTGCCATCAAATTCAAAATTAGATCATATTTTTTCATGAAATTAGTGTCGCAGTTTCAACATTTGATATGTTGTTTATGATCTACTGGGAATGAAACATGAGTTTGTGAGTTTTATAGATCATTGCATAAATGAAAAAGCTTTTTTCATTCACTAAATATCGCCCTCATATCTGGAGGCTGTTTCTAATTATTTTTATGTTACTTTTCTTTCACTTTGTGTTAAAATTAAATAAAATGAAAAACTAATTCATTCAACCCAGAGGGAAATTGCAAAATTATAGTAATGATGGTTAAAATTATGGTAGTTGCATCAAATATGCAGTATATGTCCTGTTTGAATCTATAGAAATAAGAGCTTAAAAAGCTTCCTGGTTATAGGCTTGTCCCTTAAACACATCTTTAACTGTTCTGTTAAAGTTATTCCAGTGTTAGGTAACGAAGGTATTCCTGCCAGTGTAGATGGATTTATGGCACAGTCAGTTTTGCAAGAAAGTCTGGATGGAGAAGAAGCACCAAACACAATAAACTTGGTAAAAAAATGTAAAAAACATTTGGGGGGTTATGAGTGGCTGCTTTGTAAATGACATATGACCCTGGGCAGACAGCTACTGGTTGCAAAGGTGTTTAGTGACCAGAGATAGTTATGTTGGGCTAATTTAATGTCATGTTTAAATACGTTTCAGCCGTAGATCTCTGATAAATATAAAGTTATGTTTCCCTTGCACATGTGTAGATCTGTACGTTTTCTATCATAAATGCAAATAACACTCATATCTGTACCATTATTGTCCTTCATAACAAGGCTTAAATGTTCAAATTATGTAGGTTTGCAGCATTTTACTGACCACACCCTCAGGAATTTCAGTGGTTACAGATCACGGTCTAAAACCTCTGTAGTCTCCGTTTGATTTAGATATGATCTATTACGCATAGCGTTTAGTCGGAAACGCAAGCACTTCAGTGTTTTACAAAGACTCCAGCTCACGGAGGAAAAAGAGAGAGAGAGAGAAGAGAGAAAAGAAAAACACCCCTGGCAGCTGACTGGTGGGCTATACGGGACCTTTAATGCAGCTGCAGCTTTTCATTCAGATGCTGAGTGGAGCAGCGGATAACTGGAAGGAAGACGTTTTTCAGGGAAAACCAGACATAGCCGTACTTTAAACGCATTTCCCCTCCGTTTTTTCTCAAACCCTACTTTGAGGCATACGGAGGAATTTTCCCTGCTACCTGTAATATTAGGTGGGGAAGTGCTGTCCTGGACGCAGACAGAACGGATTGCAGCAATCAAAGCATCCTAAATGACCGGAGCTCAGCAGCAGCATCTCATTGTATGAAATGCGTCACCGCGATCCAGTTTACACATATCAGCTCTCCACTCACGGACTATTTCCAGTGCCGACTGTTTCATCAGGTAAGAATTCAGCATTGTTTATCCTTTTGAAAAAATCTACTGTGTCGAGATGGAAATAATGCAAAAAAAAAGGAAAAAGAAAAAAAAAGAAAATATCTCTGCATAAAGATGACTTTCTCGTGTTGAGACGCTGCTGCGTGCAGGAAATGATGGTTTGTGTTCAGGCTGATTCTTGAAGGCCTACTTATTACAATAGATGATGTAGCCTATTGTCCCGACTTGTACCCTATCCTGCATTTCAAACCCGGATTTTGCCTTTTGTCTATTCAGTCTTTCGAACGTTGTGATTTTGAGTCAAATAATGCGTGCTATCCACATTGATTGCCTCACATTGGTCTTAATTAATGTCGCCGGGACCAACAAATGAGGTTTTTTTAGTGGGCTGGTTTCTTATACCCTCTTCTGGACCTGAGCGGGTCTCATGTGTCTTCTTTTCGGTGCAGGTAACCACATGCGTGGGTCGGTGTCACCGCGCTGAGCCCGGAGAGCACGAAGGGTACCGGGGTCAGAGAGAGACAAGAGTGGTCGGGGGAAAAGGTGGACCGGATGAACGCCAGAACCGCTGAGGCCTCAGGGCTGTCGGTGCCGCTGCACCGCTGTCACGGAGGCTTCCCAGCTAGTAACGGCACCTGCGCGGAGCAGCTCAGCCTCTTTCCGCCGTTCTCCTCCACCCTTGCGCTCCTCGTACTGGTGGCCGTGCTCGTGGGGATCGTCATCGTTTCCCTGGCAACGTTCCACTTCCACAAAAGGAAGCTTCGGAATAGGAAGATCCAGCGCGCGCAGGAAGAATACGAGCGCGACAGTCGCAGCCCCGCACGCGCCGGGGAGCCCGCGAGGCCGTGCGTCATCGTCCGGCCGGTGAGACGTGAGGAGAAGCTCTCGTGCCAGGACACGGAGAGCGGAGACGTGGAGGCGGAGGACAAACAAGCGCCGCACGAGACGGTTTCTCTTGACTGTTAACTTAGCGCAACTTCAGGGAATGAGACTGTGGAATAAACAGGAAAAGCAATAAGGCACAAAGAACTCCCACACCCATCTCCACTGCTTGTAGTTGACTTAGAAATAGAAAAAGAAATGCAGAATACTGAGCAGAATCGTAAGCTTATAGGTTACACTAGTATTAAAGTGACACACAGGATAGCTGTGCGGCCACACACCTTCCTATTTAGCCAACCGGTATCCTTATGGGACTGTAAAGTATTTGCCTGCTTTGACTTTTGGACCTCTTCCTCTTCCCCTGCCTTGTTTAAAACTCAAAGATGTTTAAAGTTTAACTCCCCCCTGGGATGTGACACATGGTTGTGATAAATTATTAAGAGCTGGTGACACAACTCAAATCTTAATGGCTCGCTAATCTTCCTTGGCATGTCCTCTGACACACTACCAGTATGTAGTTAGACTATAATGGATGTTGTGGTGCTGTTAGGCAGTGCAAAGCTGCATATATGCTATAGAATCGGCTTATTTGTTTGCGTAGTACTTTTTTCCTTCAATTAAGTGACTTAGCATATTTGCATACAGTACTGTCCTCCAACGTCTGTTAGACATCTGTAGGTAGCTTTAGATAGCTTGACAGGATGCAAGACCATTTGCTGTAGTTTGCTGTAGTACAAACTTTTTTTCTTTAAAAGTGTCAGTTCAGATTTTTGCGCTTAGAAAGTATTTTCATTTTTGAGTATTTACAATGTATTCTCTGATATGTAATAAACTGAGAATTCTTCCAACAGAGGCTTTCTGTTAAAGCTAGTCTTTTTTGATTCTTCACATTGTATTATTGTGGGCCTAATAGAAATACAGTGTCATTTATTATATGAATTCATTGTAAATGTATGGCATTATGCGAACTGGAATGTTTTGCAGTGACATCATCTTTCTGGAGTTCATATAATCTGCCTTATCAAAGGAAAATATGTAATATTCAATCTTTATAAATACATACATAATACATAAATGCTTTGTTAACCTTTTGTTTGTGTCAGTATTCTTTCTAGTTCTCAGTAAATGTGTAATAAACAGAACCAGTAAAAGAAAAAAAGATCAGCAAACTGCAAAAATTATCTCTTTCTTTGAGATGATTTAACTGAAATAATTTGTCCATGCAGTAAGATTTTTACCATTACACTTGGTAAGATTTCCTGAAATAAGGAAAAAATATCTAGACTACAGACAAGTTAAAAACATTCATTTCATGTCCATTATCAAGTGAAAAAAACAACACCTGAATGACAATGAGAAAGTAAGAAATTGAACCACCAAACTTCCATAAACTGGAGAGCCTACTCTCTCACCTGAGCCACTTCCATCATCTATACTATGTGCACTGCTGCACTACCAGTTCTTTAAATCTTGTTAAGCTACCCTTGTATTTAAGATTTTTTCTCTCAAAGTGAGAAAGAAACAACAGTGAAAAGAAGCATTAACAGCCTGCTTTTGAGGTTATTACTTCATAAAGATCTTGGAATGAGTGTTTCAGCACTTGTTTTGAGATATTTCTCACCGTCTGAAGTCTAGAAATTTTTTCTTATTTCAAGAAATCTTACCAAGTGTTTTTTCCTCATATTAAGATATCTCATTTTTGCATTGTGTGTGAATTGGTGCTGGGAGGTCTTGAAACAAGTGTTTACAGCTAAAATTCGGTGTGAAAGACACAATGTGATCTTAAACAGTGTCTCAGTAAGATTATTTACCTTGATATGCATATAAATAACCAATTTTGAGATTTAGTAACTAAGTGAGAAATAAAAGACATTATTAATAATTTCACAGATTCTGCTCTCACCAAGTTTATTACTCTGAAAAATAATTTCAAAAATACATTTTGGCTGGATATAATATTGTAAGACTTGGTTGGATAAACCATTTTTTTGCAGTGCATTGGCCTGATACAGTTCCCCATAGGTGATATTATGTAATATGTAAATGTCTGACTAGATTTCGATTACCTCAACCAACCCTCTTGGCGAGTAAAAATGACCTTCTCAAGGATACTTGCACAGAGGGTTGTACATTAGAATCCTTGAACCGTGTCAAGTATATATACTGAAGTGTATGTTCCATGAATGCAGAATCGAGTCTGCTGCATACAGAGCAAAGTCACCTGTGCAGGACCTATCAATCCTTCTGTGTGATTTACTGGCATGAAGGTTAGACATCCCTTTCCTAAAACTCAACATCTCTCTGTAATGAAGCCACATCATGTCCTATTGGACGGTCAGACGAAGTGAGTCTGCATCTGTCAGTATGCTGGCCAACTGCCAGGACACAGTGTTCCTAACTGTCCCCAACAAAAACAGGGCTGAGAATATGAAGCAATCTTTGGCAAATTGCCCTTTCAGGAAGATGCACTGACAGAGTGCCCATCTCCCTCATCTCATTGGCATAAGTGCAACAGAATGAAACCATTTTTTCCCTGCAAGAAAACTGGAGGAAAGTCAATGAAATAGGACTAACGCATTCTACATTTAAACATATATTTCCTTCAGAGCAATTTATAGATTGAAATGCAGAGGATTGCCCATTTTCAACCTGAGAAAATGAAAAATCATACAAATATATAAGTGAAATGGGTTAATGTAATTAAGCAAAATCTTTTTGTTCGACAAGCCAGAGAGACACTTCGCTCTGCTGGAGTTTAATGTTATCTATTTAGGTGGTGAGCTCTCTCTTGCCAGTAGATGGGATGATATATTCAAAGCTGGCTTCCTGTCAGAGGCAAAGTATAGATTTGAGTGACGAGAGACTGTTGGAGCTCAATGGTGGAGATGGCAATTTCAGAGGAGCAAATTGTAAGAAGTCAGTGGCAAAGAAAGACAGAAGTTGTGTGTTTAAAAAGAGGGACCATGGTTCCTAGTTGCCTGTTAAGAACCTGAATTATCTGAATTGTTATATTAAACTACATTGCAGTGAAAACATTGTGTGCTTAAAGAGCAACAGCTCTACTGAGTGGAAAAGTATTGTTTCTCTGTGTTTCTCACAGTTCTTATCTAGACTGCAGAAGCCAGATAAGACTGGTTTGGAGGAGGTAGTCCTCTCTGTAAAGCTGTGTGTGTGTGTGAGCTTGCATGTGTATATATATTCTGTCATTATCCAATGTATTCTTTAGTTCAAATTCTGGTTGTAAGTCTTGTGCACTCCTCGTGAGTAAATCTTATATTTCTTAAGCTGCGACTCTGATTCTTAATTGTGTTAAGGAAACTGGGTACGAACTTAACAGTGCATTACAGTCCTAGATAGTAAAAAGTTTCCTGACATTGCCAAAGATGGATGAAAGTCTGTGTCTAGGAATGGATGGATGGATGATAGGGGATCAAGGACAGAAAATTATTTGGGTCAGATATCAGTTGCGATCAGTTGCAGATGTGAATAGAGATCACCAACATGGAACTGGTAAAAATCAGTTAAAGGCAATGAATGGTTGTCATACAACAGTTACATGGAGTCAATTAGAGTCTGTTGTGAATGGAGGGTAAATGGTTAAGGACGATGAACAGAAATGAATGGAGGTCAGGGGGTCAGTATCAAAGGAAGTCAACTATTAGGAGAGAAAAGACTTCCACAGAGTGGATGAATTCAATAGTTAGCAGTGAATAGTGACCAGGAATGAATGGAGGTCAATGGCTGGAAATGAATTAATGCAGAGGTCGATAACTTGTGAATGTTGGAATCCGATAATGGGATTAATTCAACAGCTTGGACAGGGTGGTGGATAGGAATGGATGGCAGTCAATGGTTAAGAAATAATAGAGGTCAATGATAAGAAGAATAAATTGAAGTCAGGCTTAGGGATGGATAGAAGTCAGAGGTCAAGATATAAAGACAGTTCAGTGACAGAAGTAATGGATTTTAGATGTAAATAATTGGAAATGTTGGCATTTTTATTTAGCTCCTGTCACACATGCAGAGCCGTTGTAGGAAAAGACAAAGAAAAGGACATTTTATTTAAGTTTGCTATGGGAATAGCCTAGTTATTCCAAGCCCAATTTAGCATTAATGAGGCCATTCTTCTGGGTTTTTTCTTCTCTTGTTATCTCAGGGGGTTGTGCTTTTTTTGATACTGCAGATAGACTTTGCAAGGTACTTTGATTTCCAGTGATTGGTCAGAGCCCTCCTAAGCTGTTTATTACAGATTCATGTCTTCTCTAACAGGCCTACATTTACTGCAGCTCATAAACGTTTAAAGATTCTCTGAAATGCAAGCAGAGTGCTATTTGTGTTTACATATTTAAGCATTTCTTACGAAAACATAAGCTGAGGAGTCATCGCTCCTGATAAAGCTGGAGTTGATTCCACTGAGCGAAGCAGGTACCACCCACCATTCTGCAGAAGTTTGAAAACTAAAAAAAGCCCTTTGCAAAGAGGAAGCAACATTATTATATGCTTTGAATAGCCAATTCAATCTATAATATGACATTTCTTATTGTTTTTCTTTTTAGCATACGCTCACCAGCCACTTGATTAGGTCCACCTTGCTTGTACTGGGTTGGACCACCTTTTTCCCACAGAACTGTCTTAATTCTTGGTGGCACAGATTCTTCAAGATGTTGGAAACATTCCTTTTGCTCCATATTGACATGATAGCGTCACACAGTTGCTGCAGATTTGTCAGCTGCACATCCATGATAACAATCTCCCGTTCCATCACATCCCAAAGGTGCTCTATTGGATTGAGATCTGGTGACTGTGGAGGTAGTGGAGATTTGAGCTTTGTGACATGGTGCATTATCCTGCTGGAAGTAGCCATCAGAAAATGGTACACTGTGGTCATAAAGGGATGGACATGGTCTGCAATGATAGCCTGTGGTGTTCAAACCATGCCATGTTGGTACTAAGGGGCCCAAAGTGGGACAAGAAAATATCCTACACAATTACACCACCAGCAGCCTGAACCATTGATTTGAGACCGGATGGATCCATGCTTTCGTGACCCTACCATCTGAATGTGGAGCTGAAATGGAGACTCATCACACCAGGCAACATTTTTCCATCTTCTATTGTCCAGTTATGGTGAGTCTGTGTAAATTTTAGCCTCAGTTTCCTGTTCTTAGCTGACAGGAGTGGCACCTGGGTGGTCTTCTGCTGCTGTAGCCCATCTGCTTCAAAGAATGATGTGTGGTGTGTTCAGAGATGCTATTCTGCATACTTGATTGGAACCAGTGGTTATTTGACTTCCTGTTGCCTTTCTATCATCTCCAACCAGTCTGCCCATTCTCCTCTGACATCAACAAGACATTTTAGTCCGGACAACTGCTGCTCACTGTATATTTTCTCTTTCTCAGACCATTTTCTGTAAACCCTGGAGATGGTTCTGTGTGAAAATCCCAGTAGATCAGCAGTTTCTGAAATAGTCAGACCAACAACCATGCCACATTCAAAGACACTTAAATCCCCTTTCTTCCTCACGCTGATACTTGAACTTGATATTTGAACTTCAGCAAGTCATCTTGACCATATCTACATAACTAAATGCATTGAGTTGCAGCCACGTGATTGGCTGATTAAATATTTGTGTTAACAACCAACTGAACAGGTGGACCTAATAAAGTGCCCGTTGTATATATATAAACTGAATATATTTTGGATGGCAGCAGTAACAATTAGATGATGGCAATCTGATTTTGGAATTAATGAGAGGCATTTTTGACATTTCCTTTAAACAATGCTAAGCTGGAAAAATAACATCTGCCACTTGCAGCCAATTTAAAACCTATAAAGTGACAAATCAATTGTCTATTTAACTGTGGAGCCATGGAAATAAGACATGTAAACAAAAGCAACCAACCATACAAGCTGAGATGGAACAGACAGTATAGGCATTAATTAGTGTGGTAGTTAGAAATATAGATTTAGACCTTCAAGCAGTGCTGGAACTTAACACAGCTTGTTTCAACTAAAGCTCTGGCTGTCCTAATAAATAGGTTTCCATTTGCACCCCACATTAAAGTAACATTCTGCCTGCAACCTGCCAACCTATCTGCTGAGGAGGGGTACACTTTAACAGGAGTAGCATGGTTGAAAATAAAAAATCTGCAGTGATAAACACTTCACAGCCCGCTGCATCATGTATTGAAAAAATCACAGTATATGCTATTCAGCATGAATCCATGAAGATGAAAACATTTCTAAAGGTGAAGGGATGAATCAGAGTGGCGTTCAGATGCATCTTTCTCATATTGATAAGCCTTTGTCCCCGACTTTGTGACTGACTGAAATTATTCCGCTGAGCCGCATTAGCAGATTGGTTCTGCGCTCCATATCTCAGCGCACAGCGATGAATAGTGTCAGTTCTCTGTCAGGAAGAAAGGACACCACGGCTCCCATTCTTACCCCTGTTGTCGGAGTTCGAGGAGATGATTTGTCATCGTAAGATTCACTTTGTATGCTTCATTACTGCAGGTTCAAGCTGTGACTGCAAAGGTACAGAACCAAGAGTTCAGGAAATTACCTTCATTGATCTTTAAGGTAAAGAGGGAATAACTTATAAGCGCTGTTTAAAGCTTGCAATATATTTTCCTTCATTCAGACCTTTTTTTCTGTTTTAAAGAATTAGAGTTGATACATAACATTCATAAAGTCATTAAATATGTCAAAAACAGAACATTGCTTCATTTCTTTACCTGGCTGAAAGGATGGATGTGTCAGTCTCCATGTCCCTCAACACAATTTAGATCACCACTTAGGTCTGGAAGTCATAGTCTTTTGTTTTTTTTAACCAATAACATAATTAAGTTACAGTTGAGAATAAACTTGAATATAAACGCTGATGGTACTCATACCCAAACTGGATGATGAAGTTTGAAATCTTGAAAATCTTTTAAGTCACTTTTAATAGTTTATCATGAGCAGTGACTGTCAAAATGGATACCATGGATATCAAAGAGTGGCTTTCCTCCTTTGTGAAGCTCTGTCAGGTCTTTCCTGCAGCTATCTCCAGCTGTTGCCTGATGTGGTTTCTCTGCCTTCCATTGTGTCTCTAGAGAGTGAAATTCATAATTATGAGTTTGGGTTTGTAACTTCGTTTCATGTGCAGCTTTTTACTCCTGCCTTCATTTGGAATTGTTTCCAGATCTTACAGCTGCTTCACTAAAAATGAAATACAGAAAAAGTCCTGCCTGTCCAGGAAACAGCTTTGAGTTGATTGTCAAATTGCATCTAAAAATATCTGGGAAAAAAAGGTTTTCTAAATTATTCCTCCAAGTGAGATGGGAAGCTGTAGGAAAACAACATTTTTTTTAATGTCCAAATCATTCTTGGTCTACAACTGTGTACCCTATATCTTAACTTCTGATGTACATGATTGCTGTTTTTCTTGTAAATGTGTGGGGGAGTGTTAATGAGGAAAGGCTTCGGCTAATTCGTGTGGTGGCTAGCACAAAACAAGATGCTGTGTCAGGACACAGGAATAATGACAAAGTGGTGAGGTATCTTCATTTAACAGGCTTCAACAGCTGGGCACTTTATTGTGAAGACTCAGTGTTGTAACAGTTTCTGTAAATAATAAAAATTAACAATATATTTTAACATTAAAAGGGTATGTGTAATAAAATCACTTGAAAAAATCTCACTGGGCATACGTTAATAACTAGAAATTGCTGTTATTACAAAGCGGCAGTGTGAATGCAGTCCGCAGAATGTTCCTAAAAAGTTGTTGTAATTTGTTAAGAATGTGAAGGTTGAGACTTCAATTCAATTCAATTCATCTTTATTTGTAT
>JAOXYM010000016.1:28707366-28718712 GCA_028567055.1 Leptatherina wallacei | reverse complement strand
ATGAAGCCAAGGACGGAGGAAGTGTATTCCTCCAGGTCCACCTTTCCTTCGCACGCAGCTGCTTCTCTGAAGACCTGTTAGTCTGTACACTGAAAACAGTCCTGGAGCACAGTGGCTGCATCCCTGGGCCACACAGTGACTGTCTTCTATGTTGGCCTGATACGTCTCAGCAGGGGGCGGTATGCTGGCGCCAGCAGGATGGAGATGTGGTCGGAGAGGCCAAGATGGGGGCGGGGAAGAGCTCTGTACGCACTGCGGATGTTGCTGTACACACAGTCCAGAGTGTTGTCTCCCCGTGTAGGAAAGGTGACATGTATATGTGTGTATATATATATATATATATATATATATATATTTTTTTTTTTTTACAAATTAGTGCATAAACAAAGTTATATCACTCATGCCATATTAAAAATTATAAATGTCAATATTTTAGCAAGAGAAGCTGATTTCTGAAAGCACCCAAAAACACTTCTTATCCTCCTTATTTATGAAGATTCTGATCGTTTTCAACCTTATTTTTAGACAATAACCGCAGGATGACCTAACAGTCCTCAGTTATTGAACCACCTGTCTACAACAACCCAAAAAGCTCAACAGTGTTACCGCACTTTTATTTTGAAAAACCACACCATCCAGACTATGCGACGCCACGTTTGTCATTGATCACGTGGTTTTCAGCATCGGCGCGAGGCTCCATTTGCCACGCCCCTTCCGTACTTGGTACACACCTCGACGTCTCAGCTACAAACGTCCCATCACTAGCTAAACTTTCGTTTTGGTCCTAAACCGTGCAATAATGGCGACGTTTTTTGGTGAGGTACTGTCTGTGTATTCTCGGGCTGTGGAGGAAGATGAAGAAGATCTAGATGAAAACGAGGAAGATGAACAAATCCGCAGAGAACTGGAGGAAAAGAGGTGAATGACGTTAGCAATGTAGCATGGAGGAGACAGGAACTTAGAAGGCAAAAAACATTGAAATATGTTTAATAAGTTACTTAAATCAAATGTAATATTCATTAAGAGTAAAGTGGGATGTGGACATTTTCCTCGTATTTTTAACTGATTTGTGTCACGCGCAGCACCTTGACAGACATTTTCCAGTGGCTTTTGCTAACTTGGCTAACTACGTGACACAGGAGATTTCAGTGAGGTTTTACTTCAAAGTTCCCTCAATGATGAAGCCCGTATAAACATGTTGAACTCTTTTATAAGCTAACACTCATCTTGTACCCTCTATTAGCTAGTATAATTCAACTTTAAATTAAATAATTAGTGTAAAAATGCTCAGACTACAATTAAACTGGAGTAGGACAAGCTAAATATATATTTGGTATCAAAACAATAGTTGTAAAGGTCGCAGTCATGAGATAACTTTTAAAGAATTTCATCTAAAATTGTGAATGTATTATTCGTAGCTTTTACTGTAGTAGAAGAAGTCTGCTAATCTTGGGTACATTAATGAGGGCTGCATTCCAATTTTGCACCAGTGTATGCTAATTACTTGTGGAACGTGAACAAAAGTTGAGCTCCCTCTAAGTGGAACGCGGCCCTCATTAATACACTTGTTTCGAATGATATTGTTACATTACAGATAATGGGCTCTTTGCACGACTCCACTACTTCCTGAACTTAGTATAGCTCCTTCGTTTCCTGTCTTTAATTATTGGACAGATTGATTAATCCAGGTGTGCCTAACCTCAGTAACCATGACGGCAATGGCCAGACACACCTGGATTAATCAGTTTGTCCAGTAATGAAAGACAGGAAACAAAGGAGCTGTATTAAGTTCAGGAAGCAGTGGGATTGTGCAAAGAGACCATTACACATGCTGATGTTGCAATAAAGAAACATTTACTGTCCATTCTGCTGCCTTATTGGACTAATAAATGATAAACTGCAGAAGTTTTTGAAGTCAGGCAATAGTATATTCATGAAGGCTACATTCCACTTAGAGCAGGGGTGTCCAAAGTTGCTCTTTAAGCACTGCTATCCTGCAGGTTTTGGATGATTCCTACTGTATCGTACCTGAATCAGAAACATACTTGGGCAGCACTTTACAACAAGCTGTTGAGGAGAAACATTTAAGTTGAATCGAGTGTATTGGAGCAGAGAAACATCTAAAACTTGCAGGATTGTGGCCCTTTGACTAAAGCACTGCTTTTGTCCATTTTCTAACTAGCATGCATGGGTTCAGAAGAAGATTGCAGCCTTTGTCAACCTATATTTATCACCTATATTTAACAACATTGACTGAAGTATTTGTTTTTATGGACTTAAGTCATAGTCACCACAATATTCAACTATTATCTTGCATATCAAATATTTTTATGACATCTTGAAGCCTTAACACACACCTACTTGGCTTATTAATTAACTCACACCAGTGGTGTTCATGATGATCATCAAGTGCCATAAGTCACCATTGTTTCCTACTATTTGATAATGCCAAGGCCCTTGTAATGATGTAATGTTAGTGTGCTCCTGTCTCCTGTTATAGACATGGCATCCACAATTTTTTTGTTTACGGAGCCTAAATCACTATATATTAATTTTTTCCATTAAATGGCTGTTATTTGTAATACAGTGCATGGGTACTGTCCAGTTTCAAGTAAACTTAAACTATACTATTGTCAAAAATTTATATTTAGAATTTTAAAAAATGACTTATTCAAATGATTTGTGTTTAAAATTAATTTGCAAGCGAAGATTTCATAATTATGACAGGTAACGATGGACATATAACAAGCGGCAACCTCCACAGGTGAAATGTAAAGCCTATGCGGAAGTGCCAAAAATTGCAGTACACCCCTCATCTGCTAGTGGGTGGCTCCAAAAGGTAATCAATATCCAAAGATTCCCATGTTAAAAAGGCCAACTTCTCAACAGAAATAAATATGTTTACAGCATAGTACAAAAAACATTTTAGGTTTAATAGGTTTAGAATGTGGCTCAATATGCAAGTGCACTGGAACGTTGTGCTCACTGGAATGTAGTACCCACTGAGCACTTGCTTCTGTAGTGCACACTTTCGTGGATAAGTGTTGACCCAAATGGAGCACTGACATTTTGTACTTGCCACAGGAGTGACAAACTGGCATTTGACTCCCCAGCTTGGCAAAAATATTCACCAAATAAACGTACACAAATTATTACATTAATCATTTGTAGCACTTATAACCTATTTACGTCTGCTAAACCGGCTAAAAACTGCTAACATTTATTGTCGTAACTGTACTACGTCGGTATAAGTCCCTCCCCTTCCTTTATGTCGGCAATATGGCGTCTGTTTAGTGCGAGTAGTGTGCATCGTTCTACACTAAATTTTTGGCCGTTCTGTGGACAGCATCCGGGTACTTTCAGTGCACTGAAGTTTTGCTTAAATGTGCGTGTGAACACACTATGCACTTAAATGTAGTGTTTGAAAGTGGACTAGTGGGCTGATTGAGACACACCCCAAGTCTTCATGACAACTGTGGGGGAGTGAATTTTTTTTATAACTCATCTGTTTAAATGTTATTTAATCTTGAAATTTTTCATAATTAGGAGCATGCCCTTTTGATTGACAGGTGTCCGATGCGGTGGCAAGGAGGCAGAGGGTAGCACAACTGCAGTTTTTAGCCAGCTAACAGCGCACCTAATGGTGTGGTCCATTTACCTTGGAACTGGGAAGTCTGAACTGGGAATGATGTCACGCCCAAGTTAAAAGCGTTCCAGTTCACAACTCGGAAAAAAACTGGCAGTTTCTTAAGCCATTTCTCAGTGGCAATTGCCGTTTTAAATCGGCAAAGCAACTGAAACAGAACGGCAAACGCTTTTTTCTAAGCAGCAATTGCTGTTTTACAACGGCAGACTGTTGGGGAAAGAAGGAAACTGACGTCTTGAATCGTTAAGTGCCGCTGAGAAAAGCAGCATTTGCTGTTTTGGATCTCATGTAGTTCATTGTGGTTCATGAAAAATGTAAATTACACTACAGCGGCATCTCCCTACATTTACATCAAACAATACTATGTGTACGGCTGATTTAATGCAACAAAAGCTGGTCAGAAGTGCAATTAAATGTGATATTACAGGGGCTTCAACACTGCTAAGACTGGGCGCAGCCATCTTTAAAAGTGAAGTCGGAGATTCCTCCGACTTTCCCAGTCGGAAATCCGACCTCAGGGGACCGTTCCAGTTGAAACTTCCAACTTGGAAATTCCGAGTTAAAATGGAACGAAAGCTTTGGTAACAAACTGACAAACGTCTACATGATGTTTTAGTTATTGGGCTTTAAGAGATTTAAATGTGTGGATTGAATATATTACAGAAGGGTTACATTAAGTAAAAAGTATGGAGAAAAACTTAATCTTTCTTGGATTTACTTTTTGTTTGTGTTATTAATTGATTATGTTGTATCACAAACACTTTTAAAACCTTCTTGTCAATCAAACTCTTATCACCGTCCATCAGGGAGGTTCATATGCATTGGAGCCCTGAAGTGTCAGAGTTGCTAAGTTCTGGAAACAAGTTGCGGTGTTCAGACTTCATCCTCGCCGTGGGACACAGTGCAGCCAGTAAGTATCCACCACCACACCCCCATGAATGGGTCTATTTACATACTCTACAGCAGAGCTATTCAGTTCGGTCCCACAAAGTTTCCCTGTTCCAACACACCTGACCCAAATTAAGGAATCGTTAGGTAGAACTTCACAAGCTGTAAGGATTGTCACGATTAAAGATTTTCCTAGTACGATTATTGTCAAAAAAATAATAATTCCAGATTTTACAATTATCACGATTATTATGCAAGAATTAATTTTCACATAATATGTAAATTCACCTGAACACTCCTAATATGTCGATAGTTTGATTTATCTCAATTTTTTTCACACTAAAATAACTAATATAGCAACGTAAAGTAAACAAGAAATCTTATTCTAACTAAATTCCCTCTGCTGTGTAAAGGATAAATACATCTTGCATATTAAATCTGGATTTATCTCAGAGAAAACAGATGGAAAAGGCCACAGGACATCTACCTGGACTTGGGAAGCTTTTTTCTGTAAACCATCTTATAAAAACGGAGTTGAACATTTCTTTTCAACCTACTCTGCTTGAAAAGAAATGTTTATAAACACAGAAAAATATCCAGCTAATTTGACCTTCAGCTGCTGTTTGTTTGGGACATAAATAATACTACAATAGAGAAAAATAAGCAAGACCAGATATCTGGAATTAAATGCTGTTTCTTCTGCGGATTATGACCAGGGCTTAATTTGAGCTGGATCCAGCCAGAACGCTTTTATAGAAAATGCCGATAATTATGATCTTTACAATTACATATTGTGGCGTCTAATACCGCGATTAATTGTAAAATTAGATATTCATGACATCCATAATAAGCTTATGGATCCATTTAATTTGAATCAGGGGTGTCTAAGAAGGGAAACAATGAATACAAACAGGACTGCACCCGTCGTGGGACCAAATTGAATAGCCCCGCTGTTCAATGCTTGTCTAAATTGAATAAATGTTTTTACAAAATACTTTTGGAAACGTATATTTAACATTGCATGCTATTACAAAAATACATTTTCACCATTGGGACTGGTATAATGCAAACAAAGGTTTCATTATACTTAATATGTTTTCACATGTAAATGTTTCTCAGGTACAAGTATACCCAAAGTTTGTAACACCAGGTGTCAAGGGTGAAATATCCAGATTTTCGTAAAAACACATCATAAAGGGCAAATTTGAATTAGTCTATGAATTGATTAATTGCTCAGCTCTAGTATTAATGAATCTGTTAAGCATGCCCTCAGTTATTTTGTGAACCATTTTAATGATAAAATGTCACACTTTGTAAATCCTATATATTTACATACTTTTCTCTAACTACCAATATGACACACATTTACTTAATCATTTTTTGGAGGTGGAAGAGTCCTCAAAATTGAGTGACTATCATTAAATTTCAGTTATCATTTAAAATCCATCCATTTTCTGTACCGCTTAATCCATGCAGGGTCGCGGGTGGGCTGGAGCCTATCCCAGGAATTATCAGGCGAGAGGCAGGGTACACCCTGGACAGGTTGCCAGTCTATCACAGGGCCAACACAGAGACAGATTAATTGGTCACTCTAAATTCTCCCTAGGAGTAAGTGTGTGTGTGAGTGGTTGTCTATCAGGCATGTCTTTTGACAGTGGGAGGAAGCCGGAGTACCCGGTGAGAACCCACGCATACACGGGGAGAACATGCGAACTCCACACAGAAAGGCCACTGTTTCAAACCCCTCCCCAGCCCGAACCAGCAACCCCCTCTGGCTCAAACTCTGCCCAGGACTTGAACCAGCAACCTTCTTGCTGTGAGCCTGAAGTGATAACCACCACACCACCGTGTAGTCATTTAAAATCACTTGTCAAAATATTTAATTGTTTCAGCTTTAAACGGCATTAACTGTATTATGAGAAAGTTTCTATAAATGAAGGTCAGTCCCTGATCTTGTAGTGAATTTGGGTTTTATTGTTGGATACAGCAAACAAAAATTAATAAAGATTAGATAACTAAAAGAAGAACTTATTGCTTCATCAAAAACTGAACTGAATAAAACTCTGGTGTCATGTGAGCTGTTGTTGTCTTCACAGGCTTTCTGTCAGTGTACGTTCTCACCTCTGCAAATTGGGACGCAGTTGGACGAGCGTCAGTGTGGAATGAGAGGTGTCGGGCTGTAACTGGGCAAACCAGCGAGGAGTCAGCATGTGTTTTCTACAGACACAAGGACAATTCATCAGTGAGTCACACGCTGAGAAAAACACTTGGAAAAATGTCTGCTGTTGATTATCACCTCAAAAAGCACACAAACGTAGAGAACTTGACGATCATTCAGTTTAATGAGTTTGCTTCTCATCTTCTGTTAAGTTTTTCTGTTGAGATGTTTGCTCATTTCTATTAAGAGCTCATTAAATTATCTATGTCCAGTTCATTTTCAAGCAACAAGTGGGTGTCGTATTAAAGGATAATTTTACCAAAGTTTATCTGATACAGCCGCGGTATTACCATGATACATTTCAAGAATAAAGAATGAGACTAAGCTTCCTTTTCAGAATGGGACAGAAAACCCATTACACACAAGGTAAATGAACTGTGGTTATCTGCCGTCACATTAAATGTCACAAATCAGTTACAAACCAACAGTTGATCGGGTGGAGAGGTGTGTGTAGATACTTTCTATTAGCCCAGTGTTATATGCGTGATTTAATCAAGATAAACCCAGTGAACAACGGTATGTGAGAGGAGTGCACCGCTGCGGAAGCTTCAGATTTATCACACGTGTCCATTTTCGTTTAGATGGCTGCAGGGATTAAACACAGTGAAGGAGCACCTGTGTACATGGGATGACCATTCATTTATGTATCAGTGATTTACTCAAAACTCTGACAGCTAGTCTTTTATGATCATGAAACCATGGCAATTAATGATTTTGTCTTATGTTTATTTTATGTAAACTCTTTTGTGCAAAAACCTAATGGTGGTCGGAGCTTGCTTCAGGGATGAATAAACTGTCATTTAATAATACAGCTACCTGAAGGTGAAGATATGGACTTTAGTGGTGTTTCTGTAGATTTTTTCACTTTTTTTAAGATTGGTGGAAGCTGCTTGTTACTGCAAATCATACTAGTTATCTTTGTGAAGTTATTTGGCTTTGCTTGTTTGTCTGGCTTTGAACCAAAATGTAGCCGCAGTGGCGCTTTGCAGCTAAATCTGTGATGTTTGTTTCAAAAGTTTTTCATTGAAATTTGGTTTTGTTGGATGTTAGGATATAATTGTCAAGATGCCGCTCCACTGCCACTACCTCTTTATCCAGGTACTCTTAATCCAGTCCTCTGATCATTATCATTCTAGAAATATATTTAGAAGTTAATAAATATAAGTTGTGAAAGAAGGACACTGTTCAATAACTTTTAAGCTCTGCCAACTTATCTAAATATGGTGACTTCTCAGTGAAAACAACAGTCCACAAACAGTGAGTTATATCACAGATGGTTTCTGTGTTCAGTTGTATGAAGTCTGGGATTTAAAGAGTGGAAACCTGTTTTGTTTGTGGAGGTGTAATTAGAAATAGCATGTAGCAAAGTTTGGCTGGGCCTATGTTGAGGTCAGGATATTTTTAGCATAAATTTGCAAGGAACAATCAATTCAATTGCCTAATAGAGAATAAAATTCAAGATTTGTTGTGATATTTATCTTTGTAAGTGAAACAAAAATGCAAAAAATTAAGGTTCTTAAACTAGATTTGATTGTCTTTTCAGATGATTTGTGGAACAAACAATGAAATATCGAAAAAAACGAAATCCTGTTGATCTTTATTCTGTGTGATCATAGTTTGCCTCATTAAATCCAGGCACCACTAGCTGGAAAGTGTATTTAATTTTCTTATTTGTGGGTCCTCTTAAGTGTTTTGTTTGGCTCATGAAAGCTGAATGACTTTTGAACCAGAAAAATCTACTCTCAGCACATCCAGACAAAATATCACCTGCGTTAAACACCCACCTGTCTGCCCCTCTGGCTATTTATCTTGTTCTGCTTTTTCCATGAAAACACCAAACAGTTGTAAACCGAGCTCCATATGTTGTTTCTTCCTTTTGATTTTTTGAAATAAGAATAACATTTAATACTTCAGCATTGATTTAAATATCTTTGAAGTCTACAAATACTGCATGTAATGTTTCTCTTTCCCTGAAGGTTTTGATATGCCAGTTGACTTGCTACATTGCAGAAGACCAGCTCTTTCAGTGGACACAAAAGGTACATTATACCACTCAGTCCACATATTAACACTGTGATGCTCTTTTGCAAACGTCAAGGGCAGCTGCCGCTCCTCATCCTGCAAACAGATTGCAGATTTACATCTATGCACAGGTTTGTTCTGTTTCAGTCATGAAGCACAGCGATGTGACAGCAGGAGGACTTAATTAGAGTCTGTCTGCTCAGAGTGTGGTGGTAAAAACAGAGCACAAAGCATGAATGTAGCACACGTTAATTAAGCTATGTAAATATCTATCAAGCTATTTTCTAGCAGCATAAAAGTATACAGACATGATCTGGAGGTTAATTTCTGTCAGGTTTTTCTTGTTTCAGGCCAAACAGGAGTGAGTGCGACTGTGGAATCCTTTTTGTATACAGACGAGCTGGTTTGAAGACCAGAAACTAATGAAGGCACTTAAACTTTGAATGGATCGCCTACAGAAGAAGAACAGGTTCCACTTCTGTCAGCTGAGAGAAAAATTACGTTATAAAGCGCAAAGTGAAATCTCAAAGTTGGCATCCACATAGAGGTGAACAGTTCAAATTTGGTGATCACCACATGGTTTAACTCCATTGACTGTATATTATTAATGGACAGCACCTCTGCGATGTCACCAGTTGGTTTCTGAAGAGCTGCATTGAAGCTTGGTTGCGCAGTTCCTACCGTTGCCATCTTGGCAGCGTCACACGTCTTGTTACTCCCGGAAAATACAAAAATGGGCAAAGAGGTGGCACTGAGAGGAGGGCTGTGAGCATGGAAACAGATGATTGATATCCATCAAAAGCTAGATAAGTGCTTACTGAGCTAACCAGCTAACAGATGTTGATGGGCTAAAGCTAAGGCATGCTGTTAGCTGGCTAAAAACTGCGGTTGTGCTACCTTCTGTCTCCTTGCTGCAGGATATCTTATACCTGTCAATCAAAAGGGTGGCAGTGGCTCAGGTGGTAGAGCAGGTTGTCTAATAACCTGAAGGTTGTCTGGTCGAATCCTGCTTCTGCCCCAGTCAGCTGTTGTAGTGTTTGTGGGCAAGACACTTTACCCTTCTTGCCTCCAGTGTTGACGTCACTGGTGATGTGTACTCAATTGTAAGTCGCTTTGGATAAAAGCTTCTGCTAAATGACTGTATAGTATAGATGACTGTATAGTAAAAGGACATGCCCTTAATTATGAAGAATTCAAAGATTAAATAACATGTAAATGGATGAGTTATAAAAAAAAATAATCATTCGACTCATGAAAGTAAACTTGACCTATTAAACCTAAAATGGTTTGTTTTACCAGGCTGTAAACATGTTTATTTCTGCTGTGGGATTGACTCGCATTTGGAGCCAGCTCCTAACGGATGAAGGTGAACTGTGATTTTTGGAGGTGGTGCTGAGAAGGGGGCTGTGAGCGTGGGGATGGATGAATGATACCCATCAAACTCTGAGCTGCGTCCTTGCCGCCGGATATGACACCTGTCAATCAAAAGGACACGCCCCTAATTATGAAGAATTTCCATATTAAATAACATCTAAATGAATGACTTCTAAAAAGAAATTCACTCCCCCCACAGTTGTCATGGAGATAAACCTATTAAACCTAAAATGTTCTGCTGTGAAGTTGGCCTTTTTAACATGGGAGTCCAAGGAGATTGACTCCCTTTTGGGTCCAGCCCCTAGCCGATGAGGTGAACTGCAATTTTCAGCACTTCTGCATAGGCTTCACATTTCTCCGCTGGAGGTTACCGCTTTGGGTGAGCAGCATCGATTGCTTTCCCCAATAGTCCTGAAGACAAAATGTTATCTTACCTACCAAGCTGAAATAGGACCACCATCCCTTTCTGTTGCTTCAGTTGACACCATCAATGCAGACTTTGCTCTTGCTCCGCTCTCCTTCAGCTTTTTTCTTTGCAGTAGCTTTCTCCAAAACGTTTTTTCTTGGCCTACTCAACCTTTTTTCCAATATTGTCACTTATGTTTAAGTGTGTGCTGTATTTTAATGTAGTATGGTAGTTAATGTGGCTAACCAAACTCTGGCTCTCACTATGTTGCCTCTGTCAGCACGCGATTCGTGCACGATAAGGAAGCACACAGGGAGGGTGGAGGGACAAATAGAAGTTGAGTTTGAGAGACATATTACCATCTTTTAAAACGGGCCGCTTCAAATGATTGGATGGTGTTTTTTCAGTCATGTCTGTTCCACGTGACTAAAATAGATTTTTGTGTTTTAGAGGATTTTAATGAATTTGCTGCAACGGGTTGTGAAGGGTATTTTAAGCAATATAGTAAAAAAATTGCTTATGGAAAACATAACTGAACAGCTTTTGCTTTATAGTGAATACATTTATTTTGCTACCAAAACCCTTCTGCTCAGTGTTTTTTTTTGCTGTTACATAAAATAAACAACTGTTCAGATGTTCAACGTGTCACTAAAGTAACAAATATTGGCATCAAAGTCATATTTTTGCTCAAAGTGCTTCGTTGCAGAAAAAGCTAATTTTCTCAGTTTTTTGGCCAAAAGCAGCCGTTTTGCTTCAACTTCCCTATGTTCTATTGCAGATTACTAAAGAACA
>JAOXYM010000016.1:28648919-28660086 GCA_028567055.1 Leptatherina wallacei | reverse complement strand
AATAATTTTAGCTACTGGCGGCCACTATCCATTGATAACTATGCTTGGGATTTAAGTAATTTCTATGCCCATCTTCACACTAGATGTCAGTAATTCTTACACGCTGTATTTGATCAGGAATCTGATGGTTGCGTGTTTTTGTTTGGTTTTTTTATGACTTGGATGATTGATGGATAGTGTAGATGCAGGAATCTTTCCCTAACTTGAATTTTTTCTAAAAACTATAAATGGGTTCTAAACCTATGACAGCATTTTTCTTTTGTGAATAAATGTAGCAGGAAGTATGTGGAAAGCTACATTATAAAAAGTCGTTCCTATTCTTCCAGGTCTGTAGAATACATAAGTTGAAAATGAAAAACTCTTCCTTCAATATATCTCATATTTAAGAGAAAAGCTAAGCAGCTGCTGACAATGAGCTAATTTTGCACGCTATAACCTCAATTGAATAAAAGAGAGTAACAAAAATATAAGTTGTGATTTACTAATGGAGTATTGAAAAGACCCAAAACAACCCAATGGCAAAGAATTATAGCTGGTTTTACTTGTAAGGTGAAATGTATGTGGACAATCATGCTTGCAAAGACTACTGGTAAGCTAGCAGTCCTGTTAGCTTACTAGTGTGTTTTGCAGTTACTTTTGTCCAAAAATGAGAGGTTACAGTGCTGATTAGACAGGAAATGATTACACAAGTTTGTTCATCAATTCATAGTCAGACATATAGTGTCATGCTGTTAAATGGGAGCTATTATTTTCTGTTTCTTAACATAATTATGTTGTGAATATCAATGTTAAACGTGTCCAAAGTAAATGAAAAGACTGTTCTGTATAGTTTTCTAATTCTAAATTCTTTTCTACTTTTGTGTAAAGCTTATGACAACTGATTTTGTGTTGCTTAATCTACTCCAGGCACAGGACATTCACAAAACGATGCTGTGAGGCTCAGGAACTGAACAAGTGTCCTAAGCCAATCAGCAAAATTTGTAGATGTGCCAAAACTGCTTGTCTTGTTACACAGTAGACCTGAGGGCCTGTGTTTTTGTTAAATTTAAAAGAAAGAAGAAGAATTAAGAGATAAAATTTAGGCCTAATCAAAGCACTTTATGAAAAAGTCAAGTTGTGCAGTCTTCCATCCCTAACAATCCCAACAGTTTAAGTGTAAAAGAGATGAATGGGTTTGACAGCTAACCATTCGGGAGTTGTAGCTGTGAGATTTGACTGGTAAAGCAGCCGGGCAGAAGATCCTCTTTTCCTTCTGACGACGATTACAGAACCAAACTCGAACCACCTCCTTCTCCATGGACAGCTGCTCTGAGATCAGAGTTATCTCCTCAGAGTTAGGTTTTGGATTCTAAAACCCCAAAATGTGATCAAATTTAATAAACGATTGTGTATTGAATAAGGTCAGCATTTTTAACTCAGTCTATCTTGGACTTACATCCATGAAGCGTTTCTCCAAAGTCATTTTGATGTTCGTTTCAATGCTTGTTCTCTTCTTCCGTTTGCGTCCGTAGCCCTCCATCAGGGGTGGCAAAGAGGTTGAGGTGCTCATTGTTTCAGAAGGTGAGTTTTCTAATATAAAGAAAAAAACATAATTATTCAACAGTGGTAAACTGTTGAACCATAAATGTCAGATTACATTCTTTGCTGCAGTATTAATACTGTGCTTTAAAATCATTGGAGAAACTATAAAAGCAAGGACCAACATGTTAAAGTGAACTAAATAAATCCCTGGCTTATAGTTATTTATTAATTGTTGAGGCCTCTTTTTTGTCCTCTCCATTCCCAAGTAGTTGAGGCAGTTGACTGCCCTCCCTGAGTCTGGTTGTGGTTTTTGCTGGAAGGTTTTCTTCCTGTTACAAGGGAGTTTTCCTCTCCATTGTTGCACTGTGCAAGAGAAGATTTGATACTGTACTTTGGCTGAACATTAGCTAGGCAATCTTTTTTTTAAATGAATTGGTTTTCACAGTTATTATAAACTGGACTAACGTGGCTTATATAATTTGTTTTAATCAGATCATAATAGTACTACAATTAATTGAATTGTCTATTAAGTGACATGACTGTTGTGAATTGGCACTATATAAATAAAGCTGAATAGAATTTAATCTTATATTTCTCTTACAGATTATTGTTTTTTTTAGGGTATAAGTATATTAAAACTTTATTCGTATCTGATCTTTTTTTCAAAATACACATTCAAACATTAGCTACAGGTTGCAAATACAAGTTAAGATTTGCTGATTTTGGTAAGACTGACTGTGATTGAAGAAGTGTTATATATAAATTGTAAAGTACTTTAACACATAAAGTAAAACTTTTGCTTTTCATGCTTTTATTGTGAGAGAAATGCATTTGATAAGAATAGCTTCTGTTTCAATTATTCATGATGTTTTAATAAAAAACAACAATAACACTGTTAATAGTTATTGAGCTGTACCTGCGTCACTGAGCCATTTCTCCAGCAGAGGTTTGAGTTTGCACATATTTTTGAAGCTGAGGTTCAGAGCTTCAAATCGTGAAATGGTAGTCTGACTGAAGTCATTCCCATACAGTTTTCCCATCGCAAGGCCAACATCTCCCTGTGATGGATCATGAACACAGCAGAACATATTAGGGACATCACTCTCATGCAAATGTCCGAAAAAGTTGCAAGACCAAAACTTACTTAATCAGACTAAAGATCAGATTTATCTCTCTATCTCCTTGACTTTCTCAACATTTATTTTCAATTCACTATTCAATGTTAAAAGAAATTCAAGCAAAAGGACTAACATACATAATGTGCAGCATTTTTTTTAACCCTTTAGAGCCCAACCCAAGAAAAAATGGGGAGAAAAGTAAATATTTAAAAATCTGAAGTGTTTATTTGGCCCTTTAATAAAACGTGGAAAGAAGTTAACTAATTTTTTTGGGGGTATATTTACCATTTATTACCATGTGACATGTTAAAATTATTGCAGTGTAGTCTATGCTTCCCGGTATCCATTAGGGGTGGAAGACAAGTATTATATTGTATACTGCAGGGTTCTGAGCAAAGTTTTTACCATAAAATGATGCAAAATGTCTCAGAAACTGAATGTATCATATATACATTTGGCTTGATAGGATTAATTAAGATGCAATATGAACTAAAATGGATCTTTTATTTTTATTCTAACTTTGGTTTCAGGATTTTCCCCATTTAATATGCCAGATTATGTATACTTCAGAAATTGTTAACATGTGAAAACACTGCAGTGTCACTACAAGACCATCAACAACCATCAACTAAAAAACACACTCAGTCTTCTGACTGATTCAGATCAATAGCTGCAGACCTATTGAAAACGATCCGATGAAGAAACCTGATAAAACCGGGTGACATAAACTTTTAAGTTCTGAAAATAAATGCACTTAAATTCCTTAAAAACGTCAAATCTCCTGCTCAGTATTCAGAATTTGTACACAACAAATACAATTTATTTAGAATTACTTCAGTCCGCAACCTGCTGCATCAAGACTGTGTGTACTTTGATCCCATTTGAATACTTTCTTTCACCAGAAGCTAACGACAGCCATCAGGTTTTCATTTACATGTTGCTAAATCACCTTATCCCATCTTATCTGCACCCTTTAACACCAGGGCAGGGCCTCTTTAAAAACAAACCCAACTTAAGACTTTATGGCTCTGAGCTTCAATTTTGAGTTCTAATCTAAGCAGATATTTGGGACAAAGTAAAAACCAAGGGATGAGGAGCAGTTAGCTTTTTTAATGTTAGATTTATCTTTTCATCAGAACACCTACATCACTTTAGACCTCATTCTTTCTGAGAGTTTGGGGTTAATTCAGCCTTTTTAGATTCCTTTTTCCCATCTTAGTGATGTATTTGTTTAGCATATTAGAGTATAAAATGTTAATTTTTCATGTGTTGATGAAGTCAAACTCCTCCTATGATATTTCACTATACATTTACCCCCAGATCATGAGATTTGGAAAAAATATGTTTTCAGGGCTTTAGAGGGAAATATAGTTTGGTTATTTCTTTGTTACCTGAGTGAAGCCCAGTTTGATGCGTCTTTGTTTAAATGCTTTTGCAAACTGCTCCAGTTCCTCTAGATCACTGGGTTCTTCCTGTGGTGCTACCGACATGTGTTTTGGCATCTGCAAGTGGGACAAGTCCAAGTGGTTCTCCATAGAAGGTCCTGCCAAGCCTGAGCGACTCATAGCCTGAATTACAGAAACATCGCAGAGAGAAATCTTCAACTTCACATAGTATAAAACACATTTAAACAGATCTGTTTTGATGTTTTCTGCTAATACAGCATTCTGTGTTACAAGTGAATTTAATAACTGCAGCTTGTTCCTCAGGGAGTCGCTTGTTTTTCTGCTGGCACTGGACTAAAACCGCTTATTAACCCATTAAACCCTAAAGTTCCCTTAAAAACATTCTTAAATGTAAGCACTGCTAGAAAATGTTGTGAAATCTGGAGTTTTCATAAAAACTTGTGTTGTTGAAATAATAAATATTTGTGATAGATTCAGCAGGGAATCTCTGCTGCCCCTCCTAAAGTGTATGTTCCTGAAAGTTCTTGGGACTTCCATGTAAAACTGATGTCACATTCTTTATCCAAGAATTGGCACATCACCAAAAGAGAAGAATTCCTTTGAAATTGGACTTTTTGCAACTTCCCTCTGGGATTAATAATTAATTTTTCTTTTCATTTAATGCAATTTAATTTTATTGTCAGGAAAGACTAGAATAGCATGCGATAAAACCCTCAGAGCCTCAGATGAGCCTGAAGGCTGGACGAAGCAGCACCTTCTCGCCCAGTTCTATAATGAGCTGTTTATGTTGCTGTTCTGTTAATAGAAAATAAACTTTATCAGGTGAAACTGAGAATCTGGGCTTGTTCTTGCTCTTTACAGAACCAAATACATAATTTAACCTTATGGAAAGATTGTATATTTACAACACTTACCCAATGAAGCAGATCAATTTAAAGGATAACTTGAATATGTATATGCTGTATCTAGTCTAAATGAGGTAATGCATAATGTACAGGTTAAATATCCTATGTAGCTATCAAATATTAGTATTCTTTTAAAACTGAAGCAGATGAATGTCAGTACTTTTTCATCAAATGGTGCTTTTCTTTTTAACCAATCAATCTCAGCCTGTCAGTGTCAACAACAACTTTTCAGAGCCCAAACCCATCAGCATAGGAGCAGCACAGGGGGTTCACAAGCCAAGACACAAGCCCAACAGTCTATTTCTCTGAAACGGTAAACTTTGTGCGCTGGGGTGATGCTAATCATCCTTGGTACATAATGGTGTGCATATCTTACTGTACAGGAATGACCCTATTCATTATTCTATATTGAAATATCCTTAAGAAATCATCCTTAAGAATTATGACTTACAATCAGTGGCAATGTATAGTGTTTGGTGTGTTGTCAATTGACTTATTTACTTATCTATTTGCAACAATGATAGAAGCATGGGGTACTAGATATAGAAAATATGTAGGTTTCTAATGACTATGTTACAAAATGTTTTTTGTTTATTTATGAAATATATTGAATGATTTTTCTTCCTCAATTAAGGAGAATGTTTTCTACACTTACATTTACTCATTTTCTTTCTTATCCATCCTACATGTGGCCACTTTTACTTTGTGCTGATGTGCAAGTAAACAGCAAGTGGTCATTTTTTACCTGTGGGGTCAGAGCCAGTCCAGGTTGATGCTGAAGAAGACTAGTTTGACTCTGGCCAGGAAGGGACAACAGGTTCTGCTGCAGAAGAGCTGTGGCATTAAAAAACCAAACAAAACCATTATAGGGACTTAATAAATGCTGGACAGAGCCAGACATCAACATTAATTTACCATAAAGGCTTTGTCCAGGGAAGATTATAATTGTTATGTCAGGGTTAAAATAAAACAAAAGAAGTGGAATGGTTTACTTTGGCCTCAGTCTTCAGCCATGGTTAGCCATGCATTGACTCTAGCTTAATGTTACAAATGTGCTTTATAAAATATCCCACATCCTTTACACAGATAAAATAAAAACTATATAACTTGTAAATTAGAAAGCTAGACTACAAAAGATTATCTATCCTTGCCTGTTTCCCCACTTGCTCTACAGACATGACAGTGTATCAAAGCTTGTTCCCTAAGTACTGAAATGGCTGTTTTGAATATCACTTCTTTTCCCTTATCAACCATTAGCCTCAGTTTCCATCAATGTTGTTGACTCAGTGGAAGTTTCCTGAGACTCCACCTTGATGGCTGGACGGACTCTGGGAGAGCAGGAAGGGGGAGGGAGACGACAGGTGAGAGGGTGGCATCAAAACCATGGGGTGGAGGGAGGTGAGCTCCTGAGGCAACAAATATATCAGTGAGGATTAACATGTATACAATATAGGACCTTATAGACTCAATATCTTTCCATCAATAACAGGATTAAATGACAGACTGTACAGGATTCTTCTTTTCAATACTTTAAAGGGATACCGTGCAACTTTTGACCCGAATATCAGCCTAATGTGAGTACTAATGGATGATTTCTGGGGCCAATACAAAGTGTTTGATGCATGTTGGCGCTCTGAGGGGCTGTACTCTTCAGAAACCAGACATTGCAACTTTGCAGGAGTGGATCCGTCTCTCATGGGATCATGTGACCTGAAGCGCTTTACTTTACGTCTCCCCTTCTATAAACACACAGGGGTCTGCTTTGTGCTGCTTTTTCCTCGAAAGTTTGTCATGTCTCAACAAAGTAAGACGGTGAAAACTGTGTCTGAGGGGCCAGAAAGAGAAAGACTGTTTAATTTTGCGACAGTGTTGTGTGGCCTGTGGGGACTTACAGGTTTAGCCCCCTAGTGGCCAAAAGCTACACTGTATCTCTTTAAGGGTTGTTGCAGCAAATTATTACATCTCTTTTATTAACTTACAAGAATGGATCAAACTTTTCCTGAGTGAACGTTTCTTACCCCACTCAGCTGGCTTCCATGCACAGGTGAGCTCTGTGTCAGGTGGCATGTCTTCAGTGTGGACGGAGGTGAGTCGTTGATGTCCTCTGTCTTTATCTAAGATGTAGAAAACACACCCAAACTATCACATAACTATCACATATTAACAGATTAAATTCTATAAGGATGGATTAGATTAGATGTTTAGAGTGTGCCGCTCTGGCTGCATGATTGCGTTTGTGTGTTGCATTTACAGAGCAAACACACTAACAGAATAATGAACACTCACTCCTGGACCAGTTTGGTCACTAAATATGATCCAGAGATTGATAGATGCTTTCCCTCCTCTTCAGCAAGCCAGTATGCAAATATTCTCCCCCCCCCTCCTCCTCTGACTTACTAACCCCTGAAAGCCATGGCACTTCCTGAGAGCAAAAGTACTGAAAGAAACATTAACTTGTGCAAAAACAAATATCTAACAAAATACCTAAAAAGCTGGAAACTGCTGAGTCTATTTCCAATGAAGAGCAGCTACATCGAAAAATACTTTTCAGTCCGTCGTCTTATCTAGTCAAGGACACTTCAGTGTGTGGACTGGAAGAGTTGTGAATCAAACCAGTGGTCTTCCAGTCAAGGGACTGCAACCACCACTGAGGAATCTGATGACTCATAGCTCTCTAAAAACTTTCCAAATGAATAACCTGAGAAGTGAATGCCGTTATTAGGTACATGGCAACATCACAGGCTAATTTCCAAGGAACTGAAGGGACTAAAACAAGTTTTTGTCTGTTTTTCCACTGAATTAAAAACTACATAAAGATTAAGCAAATCAACCAGCTGACATTTCCTACAGCAGTAGTCTCATCATCATTTTTCAAAACTGCAACAGTATAAAGCAATGAAAACGACAGAGTCAAACTTCAGTGGCAGTAGCTGTTATTGTTTAGAAAAACTTTCAGATTGGGGGGTGTTATTCGAGAATTTTAGAGGGGGGAAAAATCAAGGAATCACAATGCCTCACGTTGCAATGTTTCTTAAACCTAATAAAAGGACCATCTGCAGATTGATGAGTATTATCCTTTAACTGAAAAATCTAATTAAATCATATGGTGTTATAAGATTTATTAGGTTTGTGTAGCATTAAGTGTGACAGATCATCCTCCTGTTCATGAATGCATTCATTTATATCCAGCTCCACTGGTGGAGTTATGTGTTAATGGTTTTCTGTTTCCTGTTTTATTTTGTGTGCTAATGTCTTGTGTTTTTTCAGGCATCTTCACTTCTTGCCCTCTCGTAATCACCTGCCCCACTCTAATGTGTTCTACTTGTGTCTCATTGTCTTTCCCTGTGTGAGGGTTGTATATACTCCCTCCCTTGCACTCCTTCCTTGCTAGTTCCTTTGTGTCCCTTGTGTGTTCAGCATGCCAGCATTTTCCCCCCCTATCACTTCTAGTGTTATGACAGTGTGTGCCTCATGTTATTTGCCTGCCGGTTTTAGCCTGTGGGTCCTGCTTTTTGGTCTCTATTAAAGAACATTAATTGTATTCTTTTGGTGTGGAGTTTGTATTTCAGTTCTGCCTTCCTGGCCCAGTTTCGTGATGGTGATGAGAAGAATATGATCCATGTAATATTTTTTTTTTTTTTTCATTTTTTACTTTTAAGAAACCACAAATTGAACGAAGCCATGTGGTTTATCAAAAGAAAAAACACTTTGTTTATATGGATCTATATTTGTTATCATTGCTAATAAATTTCTTCATTGCAGATCAGTCTCAAATGTCTTCTTTGCCTCCTGAATGTTATAGCTCCATCTTATGTAGCTCCATCTTGTTGCAGAGTTATAGGGGTTATTTGTAACAGCTGTGAAATGCTGCAAAAATGTGTGACCAATCAGGCTTAACCAAACAAATGCAGGTCAAACAGTTTGTGAACTTGCAGAAACAACCACCATCTGTGGAGTTGTGATGTTTTGGGGGTAAATCAAATTGTGGCTTGCTTGGTTAAAACACTACTCAGGAACAATCCCTTTGGTGTAACTGTGGCATTTGGTTAAACACCTGTGGGTGCATTAGCTTTGCTCTAAATAGACAAACCACACCTCTATTTGGGGAAAGATGTAGATGCACCCATTAGTAATTATTGTTAAAAGAAATAAAGATCAGACTTTCAAAAATATAAGATATAAAAAAGAAACCTAAATTTGATTGTTTAGGAGTTTTTTTGTGGTCATGATTAACAGCAATAAAAATGTAAAAATAACCCCATTTTATTCTTTAGAGTGATAGCGCTAATGTGTTCTCCTATGACTGTCTTTATTTGAAATGGATCATGAAGGTCGTTTCCATGGAGATGAAGAGGGTTTTATATAGTGAAGTATTCACTCTTCCTATCATATACTATCTTGGGATTCACTTCTTTCCTGATCCACATAGTGTTTCTAAGGTGAATTTCAGGGCTATCCCTCTATTCTCCTGACTCAACCGATGACTTCCTGAGATATTTACCTGCATCCTGCATAACACCTTTTCAAACATCTCTAAAACTACTCAGGTTCACTTTTATAGCTTTTACTTTTGCTACATCAGACATTACTTTACTCATTCCTAGATGAACTGCTGCTATCTTCTGGTTTTTCACTAAAAGTAATGTGGTTTTCTTTAAGGAGGAGATAACAATTTACATTTTCTACTGTATTCCAGGTAAATTTACTCTGACAAAGTAACACATATCTTGATTCTGACACTTCTGTAGTTATCTCACATGTCTCAACTTTCTGTAGAGACCAAGATCACACATACAGCCCTTTTAGTTGTGAAGATAGACTTCATTCATTTTGGGTATGCCATTTCAGATAGGAGGCAGCAAAAATAGGCCTTGTAAAGATGAGCTTAAATGACCATTTTTAAGGTGATTAAATTGCAGGTGATATACGCATGAATTTCACCAAATTTGATACTTTTCAACAATATATGTCACTGGCTTTGAATACGACCCTCATAAGACCAGACTTCCAAGACACCAAACTATCTACTTTAACATTCAAATTGTCGATTTTTTGTTATAATATCATTCCAGAGTTGTTCCTAGACAACAGTTAAAGGACTTTTGATTATATACATAATAAAAAGGAGAAATGGCTCAGATAAAAGCCTCATATGCAGAAGGTGGATGATGGGGACTGTGTAACAACAAAGGTTTGTTAACTTTTTTTTTTGTCAAAGATTTGTTTCGCCCTGGACCCCCAAAATAGTTACAAATAAACAAAAGTAATCCAACCCATTCTGTGAAGACAGAGAATTCATTCATATTGTCTACATTAACAGGAATTAGAGGACAGGAAGTGATGTCAGAGACTTACCTGACGACTGAAGTCGATTCCGTTTCGCTCTAAATGTTGAAAATAAAAAAGATATACAGATTTTAAAAGGTGGCTCTGTTTCTTCAAAGTCACATTCAAAGCAAATTATAACCATAATAAATCCTTCGGCCGTAAAGATTTTAACCTCAATTATATTCATATAATATTTTTTTATTTATTTCAAACTATGCTTTATAGCTAAAACATGACATAAAAGGGAAAAAGCACAAAAATAAAACAAAGAAAACAAAGTTAAATGAACAACATTTTCATTTTTATTCCAGCTCTAATTTGATTACAAATTAAATAAATCTCTTGCTAAAAATGAAGCAGTTTTGACTTTTACTGTTGTTCCAGTTTGATTTGTTTTAGTGACGGACAAACAACACTCACCACTCCAGCTGTACAAAAACTAACTACTAATGTAGTCAGAAGTTTCATTTTACTACTTAGAGATTATATAACATTAAATATGGGACATAAAACAAAAACATTCACAGGACTATATTCGGGAAAATTCAGTTAAATCACAGAAGTAAAATGTGTAATGAGCTGACCTCTGAACTCTCTTGTCTGTTAGAATATTAAAGTGACATTAATAATGTCACTTCATCAGATTTGGTACAGATGTTTATGAGAAGTCTGCACCCCTTAGATTATTAAAATGTTTATATGCAATTTGACACCAACCCCCAGTGACTTTACTGATGTCTAAAAGACTCATTTTCAAAATGGTTTTCTCCAATGATTATGCAAATAGAATTTAAAGATCCAATAAAAAAGTCTAGATCGATCTATCTATCTATCTATCTATCTATCTATCTATCTATCTATCTATCTATCTATCTATCTATCTATCTAT
>JAOXYM010000016.1:28618482-28629444 GCA_028567055.1 Leptatherina wallacei | reverse complement strand
GTTCCCAGAGTCAGAACTAAACACGGAGAGGCAGCGTTCAGTTTTTATGCTCCTCACATGTGGAACAAACTCCCAGATCACTGCAGGTCTGCTGGAACTCTCAGAAAAGTTTTTAACCCTGATTTTAAAACTACTATTTGCAGCCTTTTATCAAAACTGATTAATTAACTTTTATTTCTTTCATTTTTCCTATCTTCTTTGAGGGTTTCTTTTTTTCTCCCGTTTTATATCATTTATTTTAAAAGTTTGTTTTGTTTTTTGATACTTCTTAAGGCTTCTTCTGCACCCTGCTGTAATTCTTCTAATGTTTTATGTAAAGCCCCTTGAATTGTCATGTACATGAATGTGCTATACAAATAAACTTACCTTGCTTTGCCTTGCCTTTAGGAAATGTGTTTGACGGTGAACATCCTCTAGATGGCACTAATGTATTTGTGTGTGTTTATTGGGTCAGGAGAGGAATGTTGAAGCTGTCAGAGGAGCCAAGGATGAGAGGGTTAGAGAGATCCGGAACGCCGTGGAAATGATGATCGCTCGCCTGGACAACCAGCTCAAAAACAAACTAATCACTCTCATGGGTAGGACTCCTGCACACACTCTGCCACAGTGCAGATGAGCTGATTCTGGGTGTATGAGATGCTTGTGAGAGCGTGGATGTATTTGTATGTTTACAACACGGATCTTTAGATGTCATTTGAATCTTTTAGTTTAGTGAATGAGACTTTACTTAGTTTCTATCTGATCAACAAACTAACTTTAAATGAGGTTTCAGATCATTTAATTTGTCTACGTTTGAAGCACTCAGATAATTTTTATTTAAATCACTGACAGCAGTCTGGTAGATTAGACCAAACACTCCATACTGGTCTTAAATTTATTGACAGATTAGTGTGAATGCTCCAATAACTCAACTTCAAACTTCACAGAGTATATTTGTCATTTCTACTCACTTCTACTGAGAGGAAATGAACTCACTTGATTAAACCAGGAAAAGCTGTGAATGAGCCAATTTCATTAAAGTTAGATTTATACTCATCAACCACTTTGTTTGGTCCACCTGTTAAATTACTTGTTAACAAAAATATCTTATCAGCCAATTGCAACTCAATGCGTCTAGTCATTTAGACATGATCAAAAGGCCTTGAAGTTTAAACTGTGAGCAGCAGTGGTCTGGACTAAAATGTCATGTTGATGTCAGAAGTCAGAGGAGAATGAATGGAAATGATAAAAAGGCAACAGGAACTCAAATAAGCACTGGTTCCAACCAAGGTGTGCAGAATATCATCTCTGATCACACAACACGTCAAACCCTGAAGCAAATGGGCTACAGCAGCAGAAGACCACACTGGGTGCCACTCCTATCAGTTAAGAACAGGAAACTGAGGCTACAATTCACACAGACTCACCAAAACTGGACAATGCAAAATGGAAAAACACTGGTCTGATGAGTCTCCATTTTACCTCCACTTTCAGATGGTAGGCTCAGAATTTGGTGGAAAGAAACATGGATCAATCCTGCCTTGTATCAACTGTTCAGGTTGATGGTATAGTGGTGTGGGGGATATTTTCTTGGCACACTTAAGACCCCTTAGTACCAACGTGGCATGGTTTAACCACCACAGCCTACCTGAGTATTGTAGATGACCATATCCATCCCTTCATGACCCAGTGTATCATCTTCTGATTGCTACTTCCAGCAGGATAATGCACCATGTCACAAAGCTCAAATCATCTCCAATTGCTTTCTTGAACATGACTATGTTTGCAGTACTCCGATGGCCTCCACAGTCACCAGATCTCAGTCCAACAGAGCACCTTTCTTCAAATTACTTTCAGATAAATTCAAGTAAGACAGAAACACTGATCATTGCTCCTGAGAAACAGATCCCCCTGATCAAAAACCACCTTGGTGCTCTGGGCTCGTCTGTTAAAACTAGCCTCAGAAACCTCAGGGTTCTATTTCAATTCATCTTTTTCATCTTATATGACATATGGATGTATATATTTGACCAGGCTATGTCTCTGGAGGGGCATTCCAGACAGCTAACCAAAAATGTTTTTGATCATCTCAAAAATATCTTTAAAGTCAGGAGAATGTTGTCAAAATCAGATCTTGAAATGATCATTCATGTTTTTATTTAATCTCTGATTGATTTCTGTAATTCTGTTTTTACTTGCTCTAATAAGACGACTTTCAAAAGACTTCAGCTGCTGCAAAATTCTGCCGCCAGACTTTCATCAGGTATGCCCAAAAGGGCTTACATTACCCCCATTTTATCTAGTCTTTATTGGCTTCCAGTCAAATTTTGTATTGATTTTAAAATTTTAGTCTTGACTTTCCTGGCATTGCATGGTCGGACCCCCCAGTCTATTGCTGACTTACTGTGTCCCTACTCCTCAGGGCGCACCCTTCGGTCTTCAGGCCAGAGCCTCCGGGGAGACCTGGCTTTCCAGATGGTAGCCCTCAGACTTTTGAATGACTTACTCCTGTCCCTTCATGTGGTTGACTCCGTGGAATCTTTTAAGAAGCAGTTAAAGACAATTCTATTTAGGAGAGCTTTTTGTTGATTTGGTTGGTTCCTGTTGTTTATTTTATGCAATTACTATGTTGTATTATTGCACACATTTTATGTACAGCACTTGGTGATTTTTATCTGTGAAAAAGCGCTCTATAAATCAATTTTTACTTACTTATTTTACTTACCTTTAGGATGTGGTGGAACGGGAGATTCTCATCATGGATGTTCAGCAACTGTGATGCTATCTACTCAACTCAACTTTATTTATAAAGCACTTTAACACAACGTGAGTTGAAAACAAAGTGCTGAACACATTATAGAAATAAAATAAAGTGCAAAATAAAAACAGGACCAATAGCAATAAAACGATAAAACAATAAAACCCTAAAAACAATAAAAAAACACTAGAAACAAATAAAAACACAGGAAACCAATAAATAAAAACAAGACCAGAGTCTCATGCTGGTTTGATGGCCAGCATCAGGTCATAAAAATGGGTCTTTAGGCGGGTTTTAAAAATGGACAGTGATGGGGCTTCTCTAACCTGTAGAGGCAACAAGGTCCACAGTTTAGGAGCTGCGACCGCAAAGGCTGGGTCCCCTCTGAGCTTCCACCTAGACCTTGGTACCTCTAGAAAGAGCTGATCAGCTGATCTGAGGCACCGGGCTGGCGAATACGACTGGCTGACTCCAAAATACAGTGAGTTACAGTAATCCAGCTGAGAAGTGATGAAAGCGTGGATTACTGTCTCAGTGTCGTGCAGTTAAAACAATTTAGCCTTAGCGAGCTGACAAAGTTTAAAAAATCTGGACTTTACTATAGATTAAATCTGGCGATCTAGTTTAAAATCACTGTCCAATTTAAAACCCAATTTAGTGATTGTTTGCTTTAAAAAGCTAGACAAGGGGCCCAAATCAAATGTGGAGGGGCCACTGGAGCCATTTGGCCCAAACACAATAGCCTCCATTTCTTTTCATTAAAACTGAGGAAACTTGGGGCCATCCACTCCTTAATCTCATGGATGCATGACAGGAGAGGGGTATGGGAGAAAGCATTTTTCTTCTTTAGGGGTAAATATATCTGGCTGTCATCAGCATACAGATGAAAAGATACCCCATGTTTTCTCAGGATGGACCCCAGAGGAAGCAAATACAGAGAAAACAGGAGGGCCCCCAAAACGTAGCCCTGAGGAAAGCCGCAGAGCACTGGAGCCGTAGCAAACTCAAAGCCTCTCAATATGGAACAAAATCTCAGAGGAAAGTTTCCACCCCTTGTTGAATCTATGACACCAAGAATTAAGGTGGTTTTGAAGGTAAAAGGGTAACCCGGTACTAGCAAGGTGGTCCCGATAAAGTGGCTGGTGAGTGTATCATTAAAATGAGAATCCCCGCTGTCATGTAGGGCTTACTGTATATGTTGGTAAGCAGGAAGTACAGAGTAAAAGGCAGAATAATTCTCGATATTTCAGAATATGAAATGTAAAGATTCCATTCACTGTGAATTTAACAGTAAAATAAATTCATCACAGTTAAATGTATAAAAAGGGTCTTTTTGTTGTTACATGAAGCTCGAACTGACACTAAAACATGTCAGAGGATCGACTTCCTCTCCTCACAAAAACATTGAGATTTAACACTGAAAGAAGCGAGAGTCACCCTTTATAGCCACAGGCAATACACACATGAAATATTTATCTGAAGAGAGTGGATGCCTGCACTCAGCGCCCACACGCACAACCTGCTTACCCACCCACTCACACTCAGCAGCTTCCATCAGAACTCACATTCTGCTCAAGTACACCGAAAATAGAAATGTGTTCCTCCCCACCAGGCCAGAAGACATCCTTGACCCAGGAGACGGAGCTGCTGGAGTCCCTGCTGCAGGAGGTGGAGCATCAGGTCGGTGGCCTCTAGCAGATCAAAGCCACCATTCATATAGCAGACTATTAGTTATATATGTCACACTGTGGTTTTCTGTGAGGCCTCACTATATAATTTTATATAGTATATAAATATATATATATATATATAGAATACTCCTTGCTGTCAGACTGTTCATGACACTATTACATCACTATCATATCATTCATGAAACATTATGATGCTCAAGCTGATTAGATCAACATCATGACTTTGCTGTTTTGTATGCGTTGAGCAGCTTCACTCCTGCAGTAAGAGCGAACTCATCTCCAAGAGCCCGGAGATCCTGCTCATGTTCCAGCAGGTCCATCGGAAACCCATGCAGTCCTTCGTCACCACGCCGGTTCCCCCAGACTTCACAAGGTAATCTGTCCAGCTTCAAGAAAATGACTAAACATGAGAGTCAGGAAGGCTCTAAATCAATGTTACAGTTTATTTTTGTCTTTATTCTTTTAATTCTTGTAATTCATAATCTAAGACAACAAACTGAATGTAACGTTAATATAATAATTTTTATTAAAAAGGTTTTTTAATATTCAGACATATTTTGTGTGTTTTCAGTGAGCTGGTACCTGCCTATGACTCCAGCACTTTTGTTCTAGTCAACTTCAGGTAAACCCTCTCTTAAGTTGCTCATAACAATAGACATGTCATTAAACACATCACAGAATCTGTTTGAAGAACTATTTCTTTGATTAAAAAACGATTTGAGACTTGCTAAAGGAACAGCATTAAATGACTGAACAAAGCTGCTATCATGTAATTGAAAAGATCAAGTTACAAACTGAAGCTAAGAGAAGCATGTGTCAGTGTGCTGATGTTACAGCAGCTTGTATCTGTGTGTTTTTGTGTTTGTAGCACCCTGAGGCAGCGGGCAGACCCCGTCTACAGTCCCCCTCTACAGATATCTGGTCTCTGCTGGAGGCTTAAAGTCTACCCTGTATGTTTGAAACTGTCCCTGTCCCCAAAATCTGACACACTTTCAAAATATCTGTGTCAGATCTTCGTAAAACACAGGTAACTCTTGAAATGTGCTCCCCTTCCAGGACGGGAACGGTGTTGTCCGTGGAAATTATCTGTCAGTGTTCCTTGAACTGTCTGCTGGACTTCCTGAAACATCAAAGTATGAAATATTTCTTCAAAAATCCCCTTTTTCCTCCTGATACAAGTCTCTCCAGGAAATAATACCAGGAAATAATAAAAAAATTCCACAAAATGATTTATTTGTAAATCCTGCACAAGATACTGGGATATATCTGCATTCATGGAAACTCTGTAAAGATCATTATCTTTTCAGAGTTTCCATGAATGCAGATATATCACAGTATCTTGTGCAGGATTTACAAATAAATCATTTTGTGGAAATTTATTGTTATTTCCTGGTAAATTAGTTTTAAATTGGCCAAGTTATTCTCTACATGTACTACTAAACGTTTTGTTTTATAAACTTTGCATTCTGTTATTATGGGAATACTTTTTTTTTTTTTTTACAGGAAACAAAAATATTAGTGGTAAATGGCACTAAACCAGCTAAATCATGATGATGAAAAAACCCCACCAACCTTTTACTAAATTGTTGCTGTCTCATAGTTTAGATGATCATTAATACCTATATATATATTTCTAATAAATGCATATGTATACGGACACAGAGGCGCAGCACTCAAGAGTGAACTTTCAAAACCGATTTTGATGTTGTGTGATATCTGCATTTAAGACTTGACATCTGCACCATCTTGTCTTTTACCTTTGTCATAATTCTAAAATAAAAAACAAAAAAAACATTTATCTATTTATTTATTTTTAACACTGATGCCCAGGAAGTCTAAGCCAACATTTTACAAAAGCAGAGGATTTATCCTGTTATTTATGTGTGTAATGTGGAGAGAAGTTGCACCCAATTCTGTAAGTCCACAAAACTTATCCTGCAGAAACTCAAACACTTGCAGACCTACAGAAGTTTGAATAATATTAGGATTGTTGCTGAAATAGGTATTATTTTTGTGTGGATTTTCCAATTTTTTTACGCTGTTTTTGATCTGTGTAGATATGAGTACCGAGTTGAGATGGTCCATCAGGCCTCCAGTGACCCAACCAAGAACATCATCCGGGAATTTGCCTCTGACTTTGAGGTTGGTGAATGTTGGGGTTACAACCGCTTCTTCAGACTCGACCTTTTGGCCAGCGAGGGCTACCTGAACATGCAGACTGACACACTGGTCCTCCGGTGGGCTTAAACACAAACACAAGTTACTTAACTTTTTTGCAAATTTTATCAGAGCGTGTAATCATTTTGCTTTTGTGCTGCACAGCTACCAAGTTCGCTCACCTACGTTCTTCCAGAAGTGCAGAGATCAGTACTGGTACATCAGCCAGCTGGAGTCGGCGCAGGGCGGCTACATCCAGCAGATAAACAACCTCAAGGAGGTACCCTGAGCTTTCTTTTACAGACTGACCAAAACATGTTGGTGAGGGTTACAAGCCAGAAGATTTGTATGTCTGATTTCAGAGGCTGGCCATTGAGTTGTTTCGCCGCCAGACGTCACGCAGCTCCTCGCCTCCTGACCTTAGGCTCGCTACAGGCACCACAACCTCTGAAAGAGACCTTCGCTTGGCAAAGAGGGATGACGACATGCAGACCAATTTGAGCAACACTAAGAAAGGCGAGGATGGAGAGAGGAACCTGCACGATGACTCTAATGTGAGAGATGCTATGTCAGACTGAACAAGTGCCTTATTGACTCGGTCTACCTGGTCAGTGGAAGTGGTTGAGGGAACAAATGAGTATTAGTTCAGCTATTTTAACAAGATCATTGTTGTTAGTAATCCTCTGTAAAGGGCTGCATTTAAGAAGGTGGTGTTATTGTGTTCAGGAGCTGTCAGACGGAGATCTGGAGGTGGACTGTCTGACAGAGGAGGAGATGAACCCGCTGGATGGCAGCAGCACCTCAGGGAGCTCCACTGCCACCAGCAACACAGAGGAGAACGACATAGATGAGGAGACTATGTAAGAATCAGAAACATGAATTAAAACACTTTTTAACAGATAAAAAGCCTCATAAAATCTGACAAATGAAAAGCCCGACAGCTCTCTGTAATGTTTGCACAGGTCAGGAGAGAATGATGTGGATTTCATTGGGAACCTGGAGATAGAAGAAGGAGAGCTTCCTGATGACTTGGCTGGAGCCACAGGTATGACTGAAACACCAGTTATTTTATTTTATTTTTCATAATATTTGAAACTCCTACAGGTTTTAACACTGTTGTGTGGGAGCAGTTTTCATTGTTTACATCCACAGAGCAGCTCTGTCCCGAATGGACGACACTTTCTCATAAAACATGTGTGTGTCAGCACAGATATTTATGTTATTACTGCGAACAAGTTTGCCTTTGCAGAAAATCCGTTTAGTACCAGTGTCCACTAGCTGTTCTTTGAGCTCATGTTGTGATGAATAAATCTTTTTTAGTGAAGCCATCTATAACAAGAGCTCAATATTTAAATCTTTTAAAATGACTTGAAAGTAGGTTTATGTTTTCACTTCCATTTCAGCCACTTCTTCACTGTTTTGCTTTTTTGGCAGTTCAATACTTACTAAAATCATCAGTAATCATTTTTACCAAAACACATTTAGATAACACTTTGTTTGATTTATAGCATTTAATAAATGACTCATCACATATTAAGCAGAAGAAGCTTTTATGGATGTATTTATCAGCTACTTTAACTTAAAGTGTTGACAATGATGATTGCTGACTTTAAATTGATATTAATATTCATAAGAGGAATTTTAATTGCTTGTCAATGTCTTTCAGCAGTGTGGAAAAGTTTTGATGCAACCTTAATTCATTTATTTTGGTTCCAGGAACTTTCTTATCTTTTTCAGTGGTCATGACAAATTTTCAAAGTTTTGTTTGGACAAGACACCTAACTCGAGGGATGCTCTGCCCACACATAACAAAGCGCTGAAGGCTTTTTATCAGCAGCTTATCATAAAGGCACGTTGTTTGTTTCTGTATCTTCATGTCCATCTGCAGTTTGACACAGTTTGACAGACATCAAGTATTTTTGTAAGAAAAAACTGGGTAAATGGATAAAACTGCTCGAAGCCTTCAATATTTACCTCTGCCAAGGCACAGAAGTTATGTTTTCTCTTGCGTTCATTTTGATCGCATTTTAAGGAAATCTCAGTAATGGTATAAGGAACAACTGATTAGATTTTGAGGGTGATCCGGATCACAGCAAAGATCCAGGAATTTTTTTTAACACTCAAACCGCCAACATTCCAGTACTCCCAAGAACCACCAGAGGCGGTTATTTTGAAAGAATTGGAAATAATTCTCACTTCCTGTGTGCATTGGCACTAAAAACAAAGGGAGAACAACATATTTAGAATTATTGTGGATTTTGTGTTGGTTAAATCCCATGCCAAGAAGAAAGAATACAAAAAGCTCTGCATGGGCACCATTCTCCTCCTTTGTTTCTGTGTAGCGTTCTTCGTCGTTTATAAGTCTGTTTGTTGTTGTGTATGAAAGGAATTATAGTGATGTTTGTGTTTTTATATTTTTGTTATATTTGTGTGTGAAGGCTGTTTTAATTCTCTTTTATGCATAAATTGTTTTTAATATGTAAAGCACTTTGAGTTACCCAGGCCTGAAAGGTGCTTTATAAAAAAAATTTGATTTGATTTGAAGTCGCCACGCTGCTGGCATTATGCTATTGTATAGCTTACTATCTATCGCTATCCAGCTGATACGCCGCTTACTGGGTAATAGTACGGATAGCTGTGGGAACATAACAGAGATCAGGGTTCACCAAACTGTCCCGCCACGAGCCAGACCCCTTGATGAAAATGAGGCTAAAGGGGCCCATACAACTAAACCGAACTTCGTCATTTCTGGGCCCCCATCAGTTGTAAGTCCATAGGAGAATGCTGCAGTCAGCTGAGCTACTGGCATCATACAATACAGTCCGATGATTGGGGAATAGAAAAATGTCACTTATTGCAACAAAATCAAGTGCAAGAGAAAAAAAACCCGTAGGAGTTCAGTTGTTTCACTTCACTGTTCACTTGTCGTTGAAAATATTATATGAAGAAGAAAGTAGAAACGGGGCTTAACTGTCTTATTTGAAAGGACTCTATAACTAGCAAAGACCGTCTGGCAAGCCAAAAAACCTGCATTCGCTGTTCTGCAAGAGGTAGAGGTGGAGGTATGGACAGGGTAACTACAGACACTGGTTGACAAATAGTTGGCAGACAGTTACTGGCTTGGTCAGGAAATGCCGTATTTCTGTTAAAGGTAAATGAGCACTGGGCATGTGCAGACCAGGGGCTGTATTTATCAAGTGTGGAATTTTAGAATCAAATTTTAGTCCTAAGTGCTGAGAAATTGCTGAATTTAATCTTGCTCTCAAACTTAAGAATAAAGCTATTTATCAACTTTCTCAAGTTGTCTACTATATTTAAGAGACCTCCAGAGGTACCCTAAGTGGTTAGGAGTTGCCTCTAGAGCAGGGCTATTCAACTCTGTGTCACAAAGGCTGCATTCCAGCAGGTTGTCAATGTCTGTTTGCTCTTACACAACAGACTCAAATTAATGAGTTAATGTGCAATCGACGGCACACGTATTATGATTGCTCCAAGTGTGGACGAGAACATTTATGTTAATAGGAAAAGGTACCACAGTATCAACACACATGTAGTTTTTGTAACAGACTACTGCATCTCAGGTGTGGTACCCAAGACGCCTGGATCCACACATGATGCAGGATCCTGAATGAAAGTGGCCTTAGGCAGCTGTTCGAGAGGCACATTGTGCCACCTGGCTGTCACCTGATTGGGGATAAGGGATATCCCTTACTCTGCTGGCTTCTCATCCTTTTTCAGATGCCACAGACACAAGCCCAAATTAACTATAACAGGTAGTGGCCGAATTATAAACTGACAAAGTTTAAATGGAAAATGCTTAAAGAACATGGTTAATGATCTATTCTTGTCACAGAGCACACTAAAGTACAAGAAGTGTAGTGGAGAGAGGGATTGGGCAGTGGAAGCGTAGATTCCATGTTCTGCACTCAGAAATACGGCCGCTCCAGACAGAGTGTTCGAAAAGGAGTTAACTTGGGAAACGATAGTTATATTTAGCGATTGGTCAATTCCATGGACTTAAAGGTGAAGTCATTTAAAATTCCGTATACGGTACCTTGTACTGCCGTAAACCCGCTCTGAGACTGACGCTTAAGATTGAGTCCTACTCTTCTCTAAAAGTATGAGTGAGACGCTTGATAAATAACTTTTAGGTGCAACTTTTAGGGAGGAGTTTTTTTTACTCATAAGTCAACTCTTAAAAATGCTCTTAGGAGTAATTCTAGGAAGTTTGATAAATACGGTCCCAGATCATTAGTTGGCAAGCATTTACATATAAGTGCCTTCCCAGACTGCAGCATCTTACCGTACCGTACCGTCCTCTTCCGCTTATCCGGGGTCAGGTCGCGGGGGCAGCAGCTTGAGCAGGGCAGCCCAGAC
>JAOXYM010000016.1:28574331-28597381 GCA_028567055.1 Leptatherina wallacei | reverse complement strand
GTAAGTGGTTGTCTGTCTCTCTGTGTGGCCCTGTGACAGACTGGCGACCTGTCCAGGGTGTACCCTGCCTCTCGCCTAATACATTGCTGGGATAGGCTTGCTGCGTGGATTAAGCGGTACAGAAAATGGATGGATGGAAATATTATGAAATTATTAGTGCAATGTCACAGATACTTAATGTGTCTGAATGATCATCTTGTAAAAAGAATGAATAAAAAAAAGCTTAACAGTTGCCTCATTGACTTTTCAAAACACAAGACGCAACTGCAGTGATTGTATCAAATTTTTTTGTGGCAATGTTTTCTTGTAAGGCTAAATGGGTTCCTACATAGTAACACTACATGATTTTGTTTGGGTGAATGTGACAATTAGGACTGTTTCCCAGTCAGGATTTCCACAAGAGACCTCCCTCTTGGCTCCATAAATCAGATCTACAGAGAAAGGTGGGAGCAACTACGTCTCACAATAAACACAAACTTTTGACAGCACGAGTTAGGAACATAGAAAGCAACAAGCTTCTCCGCCACTGTCTTAGTCATCAACATGACAAGTGAGGTCAGCCATGTTCTTTTTCTAAACCAGCTGGGTCTTGGTGCCTTAACCCAACCAAACAGCAACCAAAAACTAAAGACACAAGTAACTTAGTTGAGGCAACAGAATAATGGTCCCCAAACAGGAAACAAATGTTCTTTGTAGAAGGCCCCCAAATATGCTTTACCCTTCTGACTGACCCAGTGGGAAATCCTTTTAGTCTATGTAGCTACTGCTTCAACTACACCAAGAAATTCTTGACCCACACATTGCTTAGCTGCTGCTAGACTTTCCATTAGCATATATATCCACGCTGCCATTTTCCACATAATACAAGTATGTACCACAGCAATATTTCTGCAAGATTGGGCAGCAGGCTATATGTTTTATGTATAGGCTATATGTTGGCATTCTCATATATCATCTTTTTATTTGCTCAAATATTGTGTATAATTACCAGTGCTTTTTCATGTATATTCTAAAATGTATTGTCACTAAATATCCTGTAGTGATTTTGACTTCCATAATTCCACCAAGCTCATACAGCCTTCATTCTCAAAGCCATTTGTCTTGTGGTCGAAAAATGTAGCAAAATGTTTATCATCCTCAGTTATGTTTTACCAATGTGGTTTTGTGAAACAAAATAACCAATTATCAATTTTCCTTTAAATGGTCTGTAATATTCAAGCTTATTCACTTTATATAAAGTCAAAAAGAGTTTTTTTCTTTGAAAAGAAATCCTGACCAATGAAAAGTTAGATTTTGTATAAGATAGAGGTTAGAAGATGCTGACTTCTTTGATTTGAAATTTTTCCTAAGATATTAGCATTTCTTAGTTTACAGTTAGTACCCATCAACAGCTTATTTAAGATACTTTTTAAACTTCTTGATTCACCAAATGAAATTATATCATGACGTTAGCTTCATTTCATTTGAACTCATGAAGCTGATGCTAACTCCATCTGAAAAAATATGCTAGCCATTTTTTAACCATGCAAACAACTGTCACTTCAGTCAAAATGTGTTCATATTTGCTGGCAAGTTTGTGGCTTTGTGTGAACTGTGGGTAATTGAAGCCCCAGGATGATAAATAAGTCTACAAGTTAAAGACTTAACAAACAACAATTTAACTCTGCGGGGTCTTTGCTTAGCTTCTGTTTTAAAAAATTGACAATACAAACTAAATGTATTTGACAGGATTTCATTGTTGTTTGTTTACAGACATCAAATATGATTAGATATGAAGTTTACACATTTAGAAGTATTAGAAGTAATGGAAGTATTTCCATTTTTAGTATCAACAAGTCCATGAACATTTTGCTCATTAGAAAACATAAATAATAATAAAACATTTTAATATAGAACATTATATGAATTAACAGGAGGATTATTATTTGATGGATACATAGGTGTTTGTTTGTTGTTGAGCATCAAGAGGAATACTATACAATAGATATTTGGGTTGATATATTTGTTTTTCTATGATTTCTTTGACCTGGTAACAGAACTGAAGAACACCAAGTTAGACAGCAGAGAGGAGCCACTCCATTGCAGAATCTGGAGCAGACCAGATTTTGCACCCAACTATAAAGGCTCCTATGGGGGTATGGGTGCTGGCCTCAGTGGATTCCACACAGAGGGAACTATTTTGCAGTTGATGATGACTTGCTGTTTTTGCAGACACTGTTAACACCACAACTTTATTTATTCACAGATTAATCTAGACTGCTGAGGCACAAAATGTGCAGGATTATTTTTCCTATTCCTATTTCCAAAATTCATTTAGGGAAATTTGTTTTTCAAAAGAAGTTTGACAGCACTGCTGGATAAGTAGACTAACCTAAATAAGAGGCAAAAAAACCAAACAAAACTAAAAAAAAAAACTCTAAAAAAGAAACTACTGCAGATCCAGCAACTTGTTTTTAGCTTTTTTTTTGCTTTATACTATGCTACATTGAAAAAGCAGACATTGTAAAAAAAAAATTTTTTTTTAAATGTTTCACTGGTAAGGCATGTCACAAACTTATTAATTTCGAGAGCATCATTAAATCATCCCAATTTTAAATTAAATGGCTCTTGTTATCTTTAAAGCTAACTATGATATGAAGAAAAAAAAGTTTATATTAAAAATAGCAAATTTTTTAATTTAGGTTTATCTGTAATGTGTAATCAACTGTGCATGAGAAAAATATTCAACTAAAAGTTAAAAATAAAAGCAAATATTTTCACTTTAGTGTTTCTTGTCATTTTCTTCTTAAATTAATAGTCTTTATTTCCCTCCAATTGGAAATTAATTATATTGGGTATATCTTAAATATGTGCTGCACTTATAAAAATATTACTTTTACAGGAAATTTTACTGAACTAAAAAAGTGTATAAAAGGAATATGTCATGCCGTGATACCAAGCAGACTGAAATTCATTTGGTGGAAATATTATGGCTTCATATTGACGATAAAATCTGTAAAAGGAAGTCACAGACACTGTAGTATCTGCTGTTGTATTATATTTGAGGTAAGTTAATCAGTTGCACTTTATAGATATTTGATAAACATGAGTGATATGATATCTATCTTCTTATTCAACTCTAAATCTTTGGGCAAATTTTGCAAAATGTTACATTATTCCTTTTAAACAGGTAGTGAAGTTAGTCTTTTTCTTAATTTTCATATGAATACATAACTCTTGTAGTTATCTAAAGTGAAATAAGCCTTAGTAACACATATGTAAGGCACATATTCTGCAGTTTTCAAATATCCTCAATAGAAATTATATTGTGGTTTTATCAAGCCCCTTGAAACATATTTCTCCTTGGTTTTGTGTGTGTGTAAAAGTAAATACTTTTAAAACTATATGGCCAAACAACGACTAAGACAAAAATATATTTCTAATGTCCTTCCTCCTTAACATCCATTAACCCAGGAGTCTATTCCCATCTGGAATACGGGACTACATGAGGTATTTATTCAGGTAAGTGAATTCTAATCCTTTATAATCTGGCGCTAAGTGCTTTTATCTGTAGACAAATTGTGGCTGGATAATTGCTGGGTCATTGACTGCATGGGAAGGGGCAGAACAACATGTGCCTCCAGTGCTACAAACCAGGAGCATCATTTGTTCCAGCCTCATATTAGAATGTTATTCATCTGCCACCAAAGGATCTCTGAGGGGACAAAAAGGCAGGATAGGCCATTAGAGCTTAATGTAATGTTCAGTCATTCAACATTCTCATCATCTGTCTCATGCTATGTGTCACTTCACCCTGCGTTTACACCTGATTGGTATTAAAAAGGAAGATAAAGAAATTATAATGTTGAGTAATAACCCTGTTGTTCCTCTTAGATGCAGAAAAATGTGTGGTGGTTGGGTAATTTCTAAGTGACAAACAAAAGTATTTAGTCAATTTTTGTGTAAGATATATTAGTGACAATAAAGGGTAATCTTAATTATACTGTACAGCTACAATGACATATTAGACAAGAATGTATTTATTTTTATAAGCTCATTAATGACAAAGTTGTCATCATGGCCATTTTCTTCAGCTTTTACAAACATATGTTTACGGGGTATATACTATATCATCTGGTAAATAACAATAAATTACAGTACAGAATGCCAAAATATCCATTTCCAATCCTGCTGATGTGTCTGAAAGGGAGAAAAAACCCTACAAAGCAACAAGCATGTAAGGGTAGCATCCAGTCGTCCATACTTTTGGACAGTACTGTACTTTCTTTTTCTTTTCTTTTTTTGTTTGAGCATCAAAAGTTGCTCAATTAAACTTTTTCTGTCTGTCCAAAATAAATAACTTTTGTCTACAGAGTGTGGAGTGACCAGGCACATAAACAAACTGTTAATCTTCAGACTGAATGGAAGTGAAATTTTATCACTCAAGAGACTTCATTTCCAATAGAGTTAAAAACCTATTAACTAATAACACGTCAGGCGATATTAAAATGTTTCTGGATTTCTTTCCTTTAATCTGTAGAGAAACATCTAAAATATTATTTGCACTACCTGCAGTAAACTCTTCTTTGTGGTCCTTTCAGAAACGTGCTACATTGTCTCTAAGAATTATGTCACACCCAGTCTGTAATCATCCTACCATCCAGTATTTCCAGCTCTGGCTTCAAATTGAATGATCAGTGGTCACAATGGAGTGGATGCAGTTTGGCTTTACCTACAGCATGAGTGAGCAGGGCTTATGTTTAGTGGGCCAGCTTACATTTGGAAACATTTCAACTTAGGACAGAGAATACCAGTCCTATGACAGATATTCAATAATCACATTACGACTGCAGGAGCCACAACTACCTACTATCAAAGAAAGACGTGTTGTTGAAGGCAAAGGTGGGAGGGCTGAGGGGTAAGGGGAGGAGTGAAGTAATGACAGAGATGGTTTGGTTTGGGTTGCCCCTTCAGATGGTGGCATCACGGGGCAGGTGAGGCACTGCCACTCCAGGCCTCCAGTCGGAGAAGCCCTGCATGTGGCCAGAGGGTATCAGGCCCAGCAGCTCCCTGGATCTGCTTGGCCACCGTCTGCCCCATCGGCGATTACCATAACCACGCCTGTGGTTTTGCCTCACAGCTTGGCCAAACAGCATGGCTGTCTGAGGCCACAGTGGGTCCGTGAAGCTAGAGATCCCGGGCTCCTGAAAAGGGATACAGGACCTGCGTCTCAGTGGGCGTTCTTCTTGGTAGATATGGGAAGCCATGAAGAGGTCGGGGCTAAAGTTGAAGCAGGGTTTCCTTGAGCCCCGGGTCAGGGAGATGCGGCCCTCCAGAGACGGCCCTAACAAGCTGAGGCTAGTTCTGTCCGTGAGCGAGTCCGTTCGGTCTTCGTAGCCAAGGTCAGCGGGGGCTGAGCATTGCTGCAGGGGCCAACCTCCGCGGCTCTTCCCCCCGATGTCCGCAGTGCTGCCTCCCTCACCGCCATCACGCTCTACCCTCATTGCTTCATCTTCCTCCTCCTCTTCCTGCTCTTCTTCTTCCACCTCTGCAACCTCTTCCTCCTCCACCTGTCCCTCCACCACAGCCTCCTCCTCATCCTCAGTGCTGGTGGGGGGTGGAGAGCGTGGGTCCCGCAAGAACACCACAATGACAGTTATATTATCACTAGAACCAGCATCACGGGCCGAGGCCACCAGCTTGTGGGCTACCATGGTGGTGTCTCCAGAGTTCTCTTGGAGATGGTCGCTGACCACCCGCACCGCCTCATCTGGATTCACAGTGTCCCAGAAGCCATCACAAGCCAGAATCAGGTAGTCTTCTGAGCCATCTAATGGGAAGATACCATGGTCTGCATCCCCACAGATGTAGGGCTTGTGCTCCGAGTCACCTGTCAACACAGGCAACAAGTTGACAGTCATGACATCAGAACAACACAACATTTATCAGGAAATGTGTTTGAATATGGATGAAAACAACAAATACATCAGTTCAGTGTGATAAGAGGCATGCAAAAGAATTAAAATTGTACCTATTGCTCTGGATACAGACAGGCTGCCGTTGACCCTCCATGTGCCGAACCAAATCACGCATCCCCCCAGAGCCTCAATCCTCTGCTTCTCATCCTGCAGACACACAATGATGGTCATCAACGCATGCTGCTATTTACTGCAGCAAATGACTCATTACAGTGCTTCACCTGCCTCTGTTGTGCACTTACAGTGATGGTCCACTCAAAATAAGTTTTTTTTCTGGGAAGGCGGTATTACTGTTTTTTGGACTGAAAATATAGAGTGTACACTCAAAATGACAGGAAACACCAAGATGAAACCACAAAAGCAGCATTAAAGGTAATGATGATCCCTTTCAGATCATAAATTTAGGTAAAAACAACATCAAATGAACTACAAATATGCTACATTACACCGTCATTTAACAAAAGCTGAGTCAAAATGCAAAAAACTGTACCAAAGATTTTAAAGTTGCACTGTAAATTTCTGACCATAAATATGTTTCAAACTAATTTTGATGGCAAAGTGACATTTATTATGTACATTTCTAGAGCCGTTGTTGCCCAGCAGTGTTCTGAGGCTGAAAGACCTTTAAAACTTTTTTTCCAAGATGCTGCATCACTTTACAGCAACATTTTGCTTTACAGCACCACATCAGCAACTGAATGTCAACACACTGGCTGTTTTGAATGCACACCGTGACTAATTCATCAAAGAAATGCAATAGGACATTATTGGAGGAAGAAAAGGAAAGAGAAAGAGAAAGGGAAAGACCAACAGATAAGACAAGAGTCAATATTGGACAGACTTTTAGTCAACGGAAAGAGTTCAGCAAAGAAAAAGGTTGCAAAATCGTAAGGGGGAGCTCAATGAGAAAATCTGTCAAAATTCAGTGGTGTGGCTTTTACAGGGTGACTAGTACAAGGTGCAGCTAATTAAATGCACTTTAATCGTTATCATTACCACCTCTATAAAGGAGGAAAGACATCAGCAAAGATCTTAGAGAAGCATTTGTCACTGCCTATCAGTCTAAGAAGGGTTACAGGTCCATTTGATTTGTAAAGTTTAATCTGAAAAAGACCTTAAGACTTCTGGAACAATTTGGACGGCTGAGACCAAAGTAGAGATGTTTGACCATAATGCACAGCAGCTCATAAACACAACATATCAGCACGTACACCTCATACCAACTGTCAAGCATGGTAGTGGAGGGCTAATGATTTGAGCTTGTTTTTCAGCTACAGGACCTGGACTATTTGCACTTAATGAGTTGACCATGAACACCTCGCTATACCAAAGTATTCTAGATTTAAATAGTCCATCTATCTGACAGCTTAAGTTTGGCTGAAATCATCATACATCAGAACAATTGTCCCAAACACTGCAAATCTACAACACAAAGACCGAAAAAAATTGACCATAAATAAATGACTCCAGACCTACATTGGACTGAAAAGCTAAGGTTGGACTCATACCGCCAATCAGTTAGTTAGATAATTAATCAGGAAAGTAGTTTGGCTGGTCCCTCATCTGAAAAGGTCAACTATTCTCAACTTTCCATCGCAAGTTACACAAGCAAAGCAAAGCATCAGAAACGGCATTTAACCTAAAAACTTAAGATGCCATATTCAAAGTGAAAAGAAGTGAGAACTCTTTCGCCTTTAACAGTTATGTGAGAATACAACCTGGGAGAGTTGTGCATAAACAAATGTCTGTAAATTTCAATAAACTCAAGAAACACTGTAAGGAGGAGTACACCACAATTCCTAGTCCTGGGGCGGCTGTAGCTCGGGTGGATAGACCTGTCGTCTACTAATCAGGAGGTCGGCGGTTTGATTCCCCTGACTACATGTCGAAGTGTCCTTGGGCAAGACACTGAACCCTACACTGCCTCCCAATGTGCCTATTGGGTGTATGAATGCTTACACCAAGCACCAAGTATGTTACAATATAAGTGCTGTATGAATGTGTTGTGTGAATGGGTAAATGTGACATGTAGTGTCAAAGCGCTTTGAGTGGTCACATGACTAGAAAAGCGCTATACAAGTACAGTCCATTTACCATTCCTCCACAACAATACAAAACATGTCTATTGACTTTAGGAAAAATGCCAATATGCTTGAGTAGGACATTATCAAAGAACACACGATCGAGAAAGTGTAGTCTCATAAATACCTTGGGACCATCATTGACTCCACACTGAATTTTAAACAAATTGTGAAACTGTGTGCAAAAAATGGCACCATTCTGCTTGTGGAAGTTGTCCTGCTTTTGTGTTGAGAGAACAAAGATGACACTCTTTTATCATGCTTTTATTGAATATCTTTTAGCTTTTTCTCTTGTGTCATGGTATGGAAATCTGTCTATAAAAGAAAGGAACTCACTAACCCAGATCATTAAATGGTCCAGTTGCTTGATTGGGGAGTCCCAGTTGAGTCTGGAGTTGCTGTATACCAGACAGATGCAGCTCAATTTTAAATGATGACTCCCATCCCCTGGTGAGTGAGTTTCAGCTCATGCCATCAGGTCGGAAATTTAGAGTCCCGAGGTCAAAGACCACGTGCTACAGGAACAGCTTTGTTCTTTTAGCTGTTTCCTTAAGTCCTAACAAGACTTTACGCAATTTCTATTTTTTTTTTTACAGAAGTCAACCATTTATCATTGTTTGTTTTTATTTATAACAGTTTATTACAGTTTGACTCATTTTTCTTCTATCTTAGGTATTGACCTATTGTGACCAGGTTTTTTTTATATTGTCGTTTTATTCTTTTTATGGTTATTTATATCCAGGCCTCAGATGAGTATCGTCTTTTCATGTTTGTGCATTTTGTATTGTCCTTCTGTGTCTGTTATTGTGTTTGTTTTTTGTACAAATGATTGCCTCCTATTTTTACTGCTAAAGTTACTGTTTAGAAACTTGGGATTTGTGTATTTGGTGTGAGGATGAGTGTCTCACCTCTCTGTCTGGTTTATGTGGCTTCATCAGCTCCACCACCTGTCCTCTCCTGACCAGGATAACCTGAGAGTCTCCCAGCCAGGCCACATACAATGTCCGGCCCCGTAGGAACGTCACCACGCCTGTTGTGCCACAGCGCAGGTTCTGACACACACATACATATATATATGTTAAGAGTGTTGAATACTGAAGGTAGTAGCAGAGAAAGCAGTAAATGATGATGGAGGACTTTGTTCTCAAAGGACAAGGTTACCTCTCGTGAGGCCTTCTTCACAAAGCGTTCGTCTGTGAGCTTGAAAGCTTTGCAGAGCGCCTCACTGGGATCCTGGCTGAAGGATTCCTGATGAACTAAGTTGACGTGGAGGTGGTTTGCAGCATAAATGGCAGCATCCACACCACCGTGGCCATCAAACACAGCAAAGAAAGCCTGTTCCTCCTGATCCTGAAAGACCGAGCACACACAGGGTGCTAAAACAACCATGTACATCATTCTGACTCCAAAAGGGTGAATAAGAAAATGCTGCACCAAAGGAGGACTGAATGGGAACAGAACAGTTTAGTCCTCGAAGCAGAGCTGCTCAGACCCTACAATGATGAACATGAATTTCTGGCATTAGCACACTTACAGGTAAAGTTATAGTTTTTGTTTCTCAGTTTGCTTTCATACTATTTAAACACAAATGTAGGTAGCATCTGATTTCATTTATTGCTGCTTTTTGTAGAATTCTGTCTCCCAGAGTTATCACAGGTCTGCAAAATATTTACTCAGACTTTGTTGATCATTGATTTGCAATTAGCAAAGGAGCGGGGAGGGAGAAGAGGATACTCTAATTGGATCAAAGAATCTCTCTCTAGGTACATTTTTGCACAGACATACCATGAGTATCTTTCCTAAGATCAATGCAGAGTAATCAGGTATTGAGAATGACTTTTCTGTCATTTATGGAAATTCCAATATTTTGCAGCTACTTGTGAGTAAGCATCCTTTAGTTTGATTTTATGGCTAATTTCACACTGAAACAAAGCACTTTAATAATGTGCTCTTTCTGTGTACAAATATTTCAATATTTCCAATCATATGGTTGGTTTAAAAGGATAAAGCTATAAAGGACTCGACTCAAAAACAAGAAGAATCCAAAAACACAAGTTTATCACAGCCACATAGAACAACCTGCATTTATCTATAAACATTATTGGAAATAACAGAGGAAAGTATTATTTACCTGAATGTTGAAGAGTGTGTTGAAGTCAGGGATGATGATGTGCTTGTCCTCCATTTTGCGCCTCATGTTCTTGATGGCGTGAATGGATGTTTCGTAATATGGCTGTGGACGTCGGCGGAAGGGCAGCTCCTTCATCCAGAGGCAGCACATCTCGAACAGTCTATTAAACACCAGCCGGGCCAGCTTCACAGACTCCATCTCTAACACACAAACACACACATACACACACAAAGAAGAGTCTATTAACTTCTTTACAAAGCTCTTGTTGATGTGAAAGAAAAGGAGTCATCCGTGTGATGTTGAAAGGGCTTGTAAAGCTTCTTCTAAGGTTGTTTTTATATATTTCATGTAACAGAAAGAAGCCTGTAAGTGGCATCAGTGATCTTTGAAAAAGCAAAGAGACTCTGTAACAGAATTTGAGCCTAACCTGCTATTGCTAGCTGCAGGTTACAATGTGCTTCCTTTGCCTTCGCCACTTACTGTCCACCTGTTCTCCACACAGAGACCAGACTACTCTGTGTCCTATTTCCTGCTGTCACTCTCACCGCTTCAGCTTTTAAAAGTGCATGTGCATCAAATCTAGGACCCCAGTCCTGAACATTTCTCTGGGCACTGACTGTTCTGCCCTTTTCCTCCATCTTGCTTCCAAATAGAGGACTTTCAGCGCTGCTTTTTGACATAAAATTTCAACAGAAAAAAAAACACACCAGGAGAGTGCAGTCAAGCAACAGCAAACGGGATGCGATCATCCCCGTTACGCAACACAGAACTTTTTTGAAAAAGCAAGGTACGTAGAAGGTGGAGCTTCAGTGTACATCTACTAAAATCCAACATGAGGCACAACATATTTTCAGTACTCATAATTTACTCAACGATGCACCTCATTTGAATTTTAATGACATTATAGAACAATGAAGATGGCTCTCTACAGTTTCACCAGAACAAATTATCATTTACTATTTAGCATGAAGACATTCTTCACCACAATTTGACCTTAAACAACAAAACTGGCATAATTTTACATTTCTGTTGGCATCTGCACCTGATGAAAAGGAATCTGTGCTGAAAAGATACTTGAAGGGGAAAATAGAGCTCTAGTAGGATCAGTTTACAGTGTAGATTAGTTGGAAAGATCTTTTTTGCATTAACTGTTTACAAATCAAGTGAAGGTATCATAAGAAACAATTCATTTATTTGTCTTTTATTACTATCTGACTTCCTCTCGACATCTCTGGCACTCGACCCAAAGAACACTAGTCCCTACTAAAGGGATTTTCTTAAAAACAGGTCTCACATGCGTAGCTTCGCTTTTCAAAAAGGATTAGTCATCTCTGTAAAACAAGTCATCACAGTGGCTCATCGCTGCAAGGCGATAAGGTGCTAGGGACTATTTTCAGGGGTGGATTAATACACATTTGATGCTCTACATATATAGGACTATGTGGCCAGCAGTCAGATGATGTATGCACAACTGTTAATATAAAACAGGAAGCATACACATTAATTTGTAATAACTGGACTACAAAGGAGAACAGCAAACTGCTTAACTACCTGTTTCTGTGACATTTTATGGTGATATCATGTTTGTTGAAGTATTTTCTGAAGTCTGTCTTGAACTGTGTTCTGTTATCGTTCAGTATGATTGTGATGACTGGCTCATTGGGGTTTTTTGTAGTTGGCTAATATGGCAGGTGATATTGGATTACTGTAATAATTTGTGCTATGTGTCATTTTCATTTATTCTTCACCAGTAACACATAATGATATTTACATATTTGAACAAATCTTACCTTACTATGTCTTCCCTTTACTATGACTTCAAAAATATGTATACTGATATGCTCATTTCCTTGTGGGTATGTTATTTTTTTAAGAAGAAGCCCAAAAATAGGCACAGGCTCAAAGGGCTTAAGTTCAACACAACCATGAGACTAACATTCAAAAAAGGATTAGTGTTTAAAATGTCAACAGTTAGATCTTTGATTTCTGATCAGTGAGATAAGGGTTGTTATGAATATAATATAATTCAATTGTTAAATTGATATTAGGCTTTAAAGAGTCCTAATTTCATTCAATCAGCTTTTGAGTTTTCTTTTTCCTTTTGTTTAAAAATATGGCTCCAAAAAAAAAAGCTTTACAATGGTTCAAAAACCGATGAATGACAACAAAGTGGTCATCATCCACTTCTAATAAGCCATATCACCATATTAACTCATTATCATCAGGTAATTAGCTAATTGTTGTGTGTTTTCGTTTTGTTTCATCCTTGTTTGGCCTTCATATAAACTTTCAGTCTAAGGTTCTTTTTTCTATATATCAAAGAAACAGCAAACATCTGGTATTCATTCCTGCTTCAAGCGACTCTGAAGTAGACGCAGGTCTCTAAGCTCCGGCATGGATCGATATCGATGGGAACACAACACCCGAGTGGATAGGCTTCACTTAAAATACTTATCGACATCTTTCAACAACTCACAAAAGAGAAAAAAATAACTAGAGAGAGAGACAAAAGTTGCGTTTCCATTACCCCCCGAATTGCGCAAACCTAAATATCACAATAAAAATCCGGTAATGGAAACACCTACTTTTCAAAAAACCTCTCAAATATCACTAAAAAGTTTTTACACTCTCATGAGGTGGTTTTTCAGACGTATTGATATAGAAGTTTTTTGCAAAAGTGTAATGGAAACACTTTTTCCGCATTTCCACTTCCGGATACAACGTTGGGGGGGGCACGTGACCACTTCGTAAAGTGGTAAAGGTGGCGCGGAATGTATAAACAATGTAAGACGGGAATCTTTTTACAAATGATTAAACAGAAAAATCTAAACGTCATCCTTGATAACAAACAACAGCGAAATGCTCAAAAAGATAAAATGTTTTGTATCTTCATCTTCCTCAAAGTGGAATCCCGTGGATTTTACGACAATTACGGCTTATGAGCTAAACACCATTCAATGGAAACACCGGCAAATCGCAATTGTACTCAAAATTTTAGAAATATTGCTTTTTTGCAAAAAACTGTAATGGAAATGCAGCTTAAGAAATTACTGTCAAACATTTCCAGCTGTGTGTTTGTTGCACTGGTGTGATGGTCAGCACCATCTCCTCACTGCAAGTAGGTTCCTGGCTCAAATCTCGGCTGCGGCCTTGTTTGCATGAGTAGGTTCTCTCCTGGTACTCTGGTTTCTTCCCAGTCCAAAAACATAAATGTTAGGTCAATTGTGGCTTTAAAATCCTCCATGGAGTGAGTGTGAGTGGTTGTTTGTCCAGTTTGACCCTGTGATGGACTGGTAACCTGTCATGGGTCTATCCTGCCTCATGCCTGATTGCAGCTGGGATAGGCTAGTGAATTGTGGATGGATGGAATTCTATGGTATTATTTATTATCCTTTTACTGTCAAACAAATTCCTGACTATTCAATAATCAAGTTGTAAAATACAGCTTTTTACAAATGATGACTGTTAGAGTAAGTAAGCATAGACTTGCTGTTTTCCCTGATATGATATGTATTTGGACAACGCCTCCAGTAGAATAAGATTATACATCTAGTGACCATTTTACAGTAAATATGCCAGACCTAGATACTTCCTGGCTCACAGATGTGAGTGAGTCTTTGAGTTGCCTTCCTGCCCTCTGGCGGTCAAATCCCATTTGATGCACTTTGTGGGGGAGAACTGGGACAAAGCCCTTGTGGTTTTATGCATGTGTATGTGTATGTGTGCGGCATGAAGTGAGAGGGAGACCTAATTTGTGTGAGAGAGCGGTCTCGTGGGTTCCCTGGATACTCACGTGGTAACAGGTCAGCTCCATCTTCTACAGTCTTGTTGAGGTGGTGGATGGAGAGGTCGGTCTGAAGGAGGCTGTCTGCTGTGGCTCTGGCCAGGGCGGCGGCCAGCGAGCAGGGACAGTTACTGTCATGAGGAGAGAGACGACACAGTTATGAATGGGCCAAAAAACAGAAATCATCTTAGAGTAATCCTCTCTGGAGGCCAACAGGGTCGTCTTGTATTTATCCAGTTTATGATTGATAGTCAGATCTGGCGTTTTTTAAGAAAATATATCCAGTGTTAGATAAACTGTAGGTCCAAAATATCAACAGAATATTGACCGAATTTGAATTTTTTTGGCAGATTTTTGCTCTTATAGGCCAATATATAGGTATATACAATATATAAGATCTATGCTACATTATAAACAGCATGGAGAAAGAAGGTGCCAGTTTTTGCTTTGAAGAAGGTTAAAATGATATAGCAGCATTCTGTTCATGAGATTCGGTGCATGACAACATCTGTCCATATGTGTGTGTCTGTGTGGGTGTGTGCTGCAGCAAGCGTGCCTCTTCTTAAGGTTAATAAGAGTCAGTGAGGAAGAGGAGTAGAACGAGAAGGAGAAGGAGGGGGAGGAAGAGGGGGTCGTTTCAAGGACTGAAGTGAAGGCTCGCTGTATGAGTCACAGCCATTACTAGGCCACCTCCAGATGCAGGTAACCAATGGTAACCAAAAGTCTGAGTTGCTCCACATCACACCTACAATTAAGTTGAAAATAAACCTGAATTGAGCTTAACAACCACTTAATTAGGGGGTAAGGGACTCCGCTAGCCCCAGCCCTGTTGAACAGCAATTATAAGAACTATCAAATTATTTATTTCTGATGTCTATCCAGGACACATATAATATAATCTGATAATCTGCAGCCGGTCAGATCACTAATCCTATTTTCTTGATGTAAATAAAAGAGCAAACTTCAGGCTCATTATGACAGAGGATGTCTGCTAAAAATATGATAATCCATCCAAATGAGTCCAACATTTCAGTCTGGATATCAGTAGTACTCGAATTATATTGCCGACCACTTCGACAACTAACTGGAATAATAGAAAACAATGCTGAATAAATGTTACCTGCCTCTAATCTGTTCAAAATACTCAATAACGGTTTAATAAATGTAGATAAAATGTTTGTCCACATTCTTCCTTGGCAATTATGTTGATTTGCTCTTAGAGCACTGTGTATTCTTCATCAGTAAACGTCTTCAGTCCATACTGCCTCAGATTAAATGAAAATGTTGCAGCTGAATCCCCAAAGACTGCATTGCATTTAATTTCCCTCTAATAAATGAGCTGGGGGCTGGCTGAGTACAATTCTGGGACATAGTGACAATTAAATACTCTGCATTCAGTGTGACGGGGCCTCTGTGGCTCGTGTGTCAAACGACACAGGGTTTAATCAATGAAAACTCAGACAGCATCCAGCCTCAACATTTTTAATATATTCAGGCCTGTGTGCTTTTTGGCAACACACATGATGAGATACGTTCATTTTCATGTATAATGTACAGATATGGGAAGACGTGGAGGCTTTACAATATGGGAGAAGATTTCGCTTTACATTAAGGAATTTGTTAACCACAAACAATGTGATAAATGAGGAAGTCTGGTCAATATTTTACAAAGCAAATTAAGTCTCAAAAGGAGAATGTTACAACTTTAATTCAGAGCCAATAAGATCTTAATTTCCAGATGTTTGACAGCTTTATCTATCTCAGCATAAAGAATCTCTTTTTTTTTATCTTTAGGGCCTAAACATTGACTACATATTAAGGGCTATTATTATAAACTATTAGGACCTAAATGATAAACGTGGACAAAATCGAAACCGATCAATTGTTTCTAATCATGTGACGTCACGTCCGCCAAATTTATTCAGAGCCATCTCTCTAGCCTAACATAAACTTGTGCACGTGCGGTGAGCGGCTATCAGTCAAACAAAAGAGAAAGTGAGCCAAAGATTTTACAAAAAATATGTTGAGTAAAAAAAGGCAAATCTCGCAAATCTTTCAGTGGGATCAAAAGGAGCCGAGTCAATGGAGCTGGGCCCTTTCAACTCTGTTAAAGGTTTAAAAACTGTTTCTGGTTTGGGAAAATCTTATTCTCTTTGTGTAAATGCAAATAAAGCTAATTGATGTTTTAACTTTTTTATTATTTTAGCATTAATCAATCAATAATTTCCCCTAAGAGGGATAAATAAAGTATTTTTCATTTAATTTTATTTAATCTAATTTAATTTCATTCATTAAAACCACATTAGACCAGTCCTGCTAAAAACTTGAATACTAGAGTTCCTCAAATCTGGACTGAATTATTTTACAGAGAATGCAGATTTTCAAAATCACAGTTTCTGTTTTGTGAAACCTTTTTTCTATTTATGAGAATATAAATAAGGCTCTTTTTGTGACATCTAGATGACATTAGACCAGGTCCTGTAAAACATCGCCCACTCTTTTTGCATTTTGATTTGCATTGTATTTTGGTTAAAATGTGTCAAATGCAATATTTCTCAGTTTACCTGATGTCCTGCCTTTATAAGCATTTCTACTAGGATGAATGTAATCCTGCTATTAGGTACATGGTACAAACTTCAGTAGAAAGATTATCATAGATTTTTTAGGTATTTTAAGATCCTGTCCAGGTGTGTGCCATAATCAAAGATAACAGGTACTTACCTTTCTCAGATGCACAGTGAGGCATATCCTCACTTCAGAAAAAGGCTTTGATGTCATTTTAAATATCATCATTACTGTTTTTGATATATTTCTTTTCTTTTTTTTTTTTAAATTCAAAATCATTGCAATATAATTAAACTGTAGACTTTGGTTTGACAGATCACATACTCTACATACATTATCAACAGGACCTGGTCTAACGTGGTTTGGATGATAAAAATAGACTTATTTACATTTTCAGAAATAAAAATAAAGTTTCACAAATCAGGAACTTTTTTTAGTAAATCTATGTGGTGTGTAGAATAATTCAGTCCAGATTTGAACATCTCAAGTAGTTGTTTTTGTAACAGGACCTGGTCTTAAATGATAAAGGTCCCCAAACAAGCAGTGGTGTAACCCTTAATTTTTATTGGAACCAGAAGCTAACTTCAGCAACATAGGGTGGCTCAGGTGTTAGAGCGGGTCGTCCAATGATCTGAAGGTTGGCAGTTCGAATATTGCTGCCCTGCTCAATCTGTTGTTGTGTCCTTGTGCAAGACACTTCACCCTCCTTGTCTCCTGTGTCGACATTGCTGGTGTATGAATGTGAATGAATGATTGGTGGTAGTCAGAGAAGCCCTCGGCGCGTATCTGCTGCCAAGTTTCCGTCAGTGTGCCTAAGGGAAACTGTGGGAACGTATGTAGCTTACCATCAACAGGTGTGAACGAGTAATTGGATACAATGTAAAGCACTTTGAGTGTACAGAAAAGTGCTATATAAATCTTATCTATTATCATTACAGGGCATAACTTGCATTCATTTTTATTTTTCTACTGTGAAAAATCATAGCAAAATGGACTTTGAAGACCAAACGCACGGTGGAGGAAGAGCTGGAGCAAAGTTTACACCGGGACAGTGATGAGTCCAGTGAAGTCTTATTAGAGGAGCATAGCAGTGCTTCTAATATTGACTCTGAAGTAGAGGAAGGCAACATTTCTCTTAAGTACATATTTTATTTATTGTTATTTTATTCTGAATCACCATTCAGCTTTTCTAGTTTTATAAAAACAAATGTCTTTTTTGATGACAGGGCATCGAAGGAAGATTCAGATGAGGACTGGGTCCCAGGTATTACTCCCTTAGCCAGCAAACGGTCCAGACTGGAGCAGATGAGCATAAATCCTGAAGAGGAGTCGCATCCTTCATCACCGAGGATAGGTACAAGAAGAGCAAAAGGCAGAGGTTAAGGGACAAGAGGGGGGAAGGGGGGAGCCAACACCAGCAGCAGTCAAACTGAGCAGTCAGCAACAGCTGACGAGTGCTGGAACGATAGCAGAGTCCGAGACATCACACCTCCAAAACCCACCTTCAGACCCCTACATCCACCTGGACCCTTGCTTATTGGTACCACGTCATACACAGTTCTGCAGCTTTTCCAACTTTTTTTTCACAAACTCGATGCTGCAGAAAAAAATTCAGAACACAAATGAGTTTGGTGCCATTCTCGTCTCGGCACCAGCTACCTCGCGGACTGATATTTCCTTCCAGGACATGTTTGTTGTCATGGCTTTGATAATATACATGGGACTTATAAAATGCAGCTCGTCTGCAGATTTTTTGAGAAAGGGACATCTGTACAGCTTTCCATTCCCTAAATATGCCATGTCTGGTAAAAGATTCCTTCAAATAACCCGGTACCTGCACCTTAGCAGTAGCGCAGAGGCTGCCACTAATGATCAGAAGAGAGGAACAGCAGCATACAATAGCCTGAGCAAAATCAAACCTCTTTACAATGAGCTATGGGAAACATGTAAACGCAGTTATCATCCCACTCAAAATATTTCAATCAATGAGCAAGTGGTTGCTTCAAAATTCCACATCGGTCTACATCAGTTTAGGAAGAACAAGCCTGTACATTGGGGCTCCAAGCTTTTTGTTATTGTGGACTCTTCAAATGGCTATACTTGGGACTTTTTTGTTTATGAAGTAAGATCACAAGAGCAAAGTGGGAATCGACCAGGTTATGATGCTGTGATGCAACTGGTCAACACAAAGCTACTAGGCACTGGATATAAACTGTTTGTGGACAATTTTTACCCAAGTCCCGTGATTTTCCATGACCTGCTTCAGCAAGATGTCGGGGCCTGTGGGACCATGCGACCCATCCAAAGAGGCTTTCCCAAAATAAAAACTAACAGCCTAAACTCCAAATCACCTGGGGGTGGGGGATGTTTTACAGGACATGTTCATCCAGTGGAGAGGCAAAAGAGATCTTTTTCTGTGTACGACACTCCACACAGCCCACGGAGAGGACACAGTTCAGAGGAGGGTCAAAGGTGAAGATGGCCAGCAGACCATGAGGGACGTCCCTGTTCCACCAACAGTAAAGGAGTACAACCAGTATGTAGAAGAGCAACAAGTAGAAGTATTTTAGGCCTTTAAGAAATGTAATCATTTGTGCGCTGGACATATTTTGAAATGATTTTCTATTTTCTCCCTTGTCTTTCAAGGTACATAAGGGGAGTTGACCAATCAAATGTCCTGATAGGATGTGATAAGGCCTTGCGCAAAACAGAGAAGTGGTACAGGACTTTCTTCTACAATTGCATGGACATTGCTAATGCAAATGTCTTCGTCTTGCACAAGGAACAGGCCAAAAGCAAAGCGGAGGTTCCTTTGCGCCAGAGGGCAATCAGGGAGGCCTTAGCCTTGGAGTTGGCAGGTGTGGGATGTCAAATAATTACGGTACAACCTGAACCATTACGTTCCGCACATGCCACTCATTACAGACCGGTGCACATATCAGGACACAGCACCACTGGACGCTTAAGGTGCAGGCGCTGCCATACCAAGACCCCGGTCAAGTGTGCCACATGTAACGTGCCCCTGTGCTTCCTGCCAGCTCTAGACTACTACAACAATTGGCACGTTACCAACAACTTGTAATATAACATGTGTAAATAATGTGCCATGTTTTTTATGCAAACAATCACATTTTAGATTGTGCTGTTTGTACTCAATTTTACTATATACACAAAACTTTGTTTATAGAAAAAAATGTTTGTGCTTCAGTTACTCTTTATCAGTAATACTGACAGTAAATCTGGATGTAGGATAAGACGGCCCCAGGCATAGCCTGTCATTACAGCTCAAGATCATGTCTTCATTTTTTTCCAAAGTGTGGGACCATGGTTACCAAGGGTCTCCAAATGACACAATTTTAATACTATAAGTTTTCTGTTGTATTATAGTCAAATCTGACGTGGGATTAGGTAAGTGGTACCATTTATGTTTCCCAGTCCGTAACTCTTTTTGAAGGCAAATGTATTTGGAAAAAATAAAGCAGACATAAGCAGAAATCCTGCTTTTTCAGTGTATTCAAACTCCTGTTACTCAATACTGGTGGCACTTGATGTTATCTTTGAGGGCACAGCCATGCCTGTACTCAAAATGGCTCAAGAACTGCATTTACTTGGGCGGTATGTCTTTTAAGCAATAATTAGAGGAAATTTTAAGGGGGTAATGATTTAGCTTCAGTTATTGCAGTGATTCCCCAACTTTATATGCAAGCTCCCCACAATGTCAAGACCCCTCATCCCACCACCACACGCACCCCAACACATACAAATACAACATTAAGAAATGTGCTGTAGAATAATATTGTTTGGGAGAGAAATTGTTTGGTATCTTTCGTTTATTGGCTTCATTAATCATAATTAATTACTTCTGCCACTGATGTGGTTTATCAATTTCTCCACTATAATATGAAGATTTTTAGACTGGGAACCTGTGCTCACTACTTTATTTGAGGTAAGTTGAGCACACCGGGGTCCCTCTTCATTACTGACCACTTACTATTACCTGGTCAAGTTCAGGGCAAAATATGCCTTATCATATTTTCTTGTCTATTTTTTGGGGTTGTTGAAAAGTTTTTAGTTGATTCATCATTGTTTGCCCATTGGTACTTTCAGAAATGTGTCCATGTTTTACTAATAGTGCAAAAATGATGAGTTTTATTTAGGCTTGCTGGGTACCCCCAGTTTGGAAAACCCCGATTCACTTGGATGACATCTTTATTATGGTGAAGACAGCGTGGGCTCCTCCAAAGAATCTAGGCCATGATGGAGAAAAACAACTGGTCACAGTTTGTTTATACCAAACACACCTTGCAGTGAGGTTAGCCATGAAGGATCTCAACCCAAACTGTTTTCACTCACCTGCACATGAAGAGGTTACAGGCTTCTGAGCTTCTCCTGTTAAAGATACCGGGTAACTGAACTCATGGCCATTTATTCAATTCAAAGCTTAACCTTCCTTGGATAATGTGTAAGGATTGAAATCATCTCATAGCTCAACTTGTTTAAGGTAGCTAGAGCGAGAACATGTATCTAAACTTTAAAAAGTACTCAGACAACGTCTCGCATCTTCCTTCCATTTTAGTTTGTTTGTCCACCACAGTTTGCCAGAAGTCACAAGATTAAAGCAAGTATGCAATTTCCCCTTGGGGATCAATAAAGTATAATTAATACATTCATTAATTCATTCATTCATTCATTCATTCATTCATTCATTCATAATGCCCAGTTTCCTCAGACAACATCTCCTCCTTCTACATGTACATTTGTCCATATGTCAAAGACAGTGTTACAATCCATGGGTGTAAAATGTGAGATGGCAACGTCTCCTTAGGCTGCTGTATTCTGTCTGTCAGCATTCACATCAAATGACATGAATCATGTCATTCTTCCCTGGAGAATAGGAACCATAATCCTATACAAATCATTCATATAACTGCCTATATTGTCTTTATATAGATTGTCATCTACCTAATAACAATTTCATTGTCTTTCCCTATTCATTATAATTAACACCCATTTATTGGAAAATTAATATAGAACCATAGATATAATATGTATAATGTCACCAGTGCAAAAGACAGGAGATCAATGAGTTGACATCATTAAAAAGACATACAAAATCTCAGTCCATCCGCTCTTGCTAATGGTCTGAAAACAATATAATAATGTGACATTTTAGTTTCATTCATCACATTATTATATTGTAGATTTCAGACATGACAGTAACGCAGACATGAGCACAATTAGCTCAAATAACTGTGATGGAAACAATCAATTGTTGATCGTGAACGGCTTTGTTTACATCCCATCTAACATGTCTGTTATAAAAACATGGCTGATCAATAATGTCATTTATATGCAGGCGTTTGCATGTAAAGCTGGTGTTATTTCTATTTGTCTGGGAGTTAGTCTGGAAACAGACAAGAAACAAACAATATCAAATATCATAGGATGTTCTCAGTGGAGCTGAGGGAGGTTTGAAGAACTTACATGAGACTCATTTTTACAATAACTGTCAAGTCTGTCGGTGAAAACAGATTTAAAAATAACACTGCCACAAAAAAACGACTGCAGTCAAAAAATACTTGATATTTCCTCAGCTTCACCTGCATGATAGCCGCCTGTGGTTCTACTGCCTGTGGGGTTCATCAATTAATACTTAGAAAAGCCAAATTCACATAGAAAAGCAAGAATTTCCTCTTTCCTCTTACTGACATAGGGCTTCAGGCTTCATTACACCATTTCATCTTAAAGTGAATATTGATATCTTTTGTAAAAACAAATATATATACTTACAAACCATGCAAGTCTGTTTATTAGATTAAGTGGTTTGCTTTGATACCATTGTAAATAGTAGATTAATTATTTAGTAGATCATTTTTTAAGCAAAATTTACTTTTAAATGTGAAGATTTTATATATTTCTTTTTTTAATTAAACAGAATAGGTTTTCTGATTTACTTCAGACTACTAGAAACAATTTTCAATCCCGAGGTCCAGAAATGGTTCCTAAGTCATTTTCTAACATTAAATGAACAAAAAGACAGATTATAATCATTATCTTTATTTTCAAAAATGAAAATAATGTAAGTTGCAGCCGTGTTTTTTGTGATTTATGGGGTTTAGTTTACCGGTAGTTCTTGTGAGGTTTCTGTTTAAAGTGTTCTTTTGTTCAAAACTCTTGTTTGCTGGTTATATAATATAGAATTTCCTCTTGTGTATATTCAGTTAGTTTACTTCCTTTTCATATTGTGGAAAATCTTGATGAAAATCATCAGAGAGAAATAAACCCATGAAGCTCCAGTTGTCTTTTATGTCATGCTGCAGCAGGAAAACAGGTTCAACAGGGGATAAGAGTCTGCAGGAGTTGTTTACCCATCGTTTTTCCTCTTAGAATGTTTTTATGCCCAATCTCATTTCTCCCCCTTGGCCCTATCCCTTAGCCCTTCCCCCCAGTTTTGCGCGTTCATGAGAGACCAAGGGGTGTCTCGATTCTCTTTTGGGGCGAGGGGAAGGGCTAAGGGGAAGGGCTGAATACC
>JAOXYM010000016.1:28556663-28570517 GCA_028567055.1 Leptatherina wallacei | reverse complement strand
CAGGCATGTCTTTGGACAGTGGGAGGAAGCCGGAGTACCCGGTGAGAACCCACGCATACACAGGGAGAACATGCAAATTCCACACAGGTCATAGGTCAACTTTGACATTTTTTTTTTCAATCAACAGCATACTTTATAAACCTTGCACAAGCATGTCAGAGTCCTGCAGACCTTCAGGTGATCTATAATTTGTGTCCATTGCAATCATGCAGCAGATGAAGCATTTGAAGTCTCACTTCTCACTCTGAAACTGGTAGAAATTCTGGCAAGAACTAAGCGTGTAAGCGTAATACTCTGCTGAAAAGTCTTGTTCATATTGCCTCATATTTACGTTTATCAACATTTAGTCGTATAGTTCACCTCCTTCTACAGAAACATCTATTTCATCAAGTCCTTGATTTCAGCCTCAAACTGGGTCAAGGGCGAGAAGCATGAGGAACAGAGGAATTCAAAAATGCCCCCATAAAGCAGTAACCATAGTAACCTCATGGGTAAACTTATCCTTGAAAATGCGAAATCTGTAAAATATTTAGTCCTTATTTTAGTTTTTTTACACCAGGAGACCAAAATGTTCCCAGTTTGGCTTTAACACATTCAGGGCCAGTGGGCTTTTTTAATCCAAACTAAAATAAAGATATTCTGAACCACAGTGCACATCAGTTAAGTCACAATCACACAACTGTTAACAATATGTGAATTATACAAAAACATCAAAGCCAGTCAGTGCTTAGATCTGCTGTTTGCCCAAATTAGGGTAGCTTTTTTTAAATTTTTATCACTGTTTGCTTCTTCACTGTCCAATCTGCACCACATCTACAAACTGTACTGAACAGCTCTTCTGCATCAACTTTTTGGGGTAAATTCTGGCCCATGTGATTTTCCTCCTGAACACTTAGCACCATTATTACTTTTTAAAAAACATCCATTTGGGGGAGAAATTTCTTTATTAGACACCAGAGAATAAAACATATAACACATCTGTTGGTTTTTAGGATATTTAGAATTTTAACAGCAAACATCTATTTCCTTCACATGAGTCCTGAATTGCCATTATTCATACACATGAGTTGATGTTAATCTCTGTTGGAAAAGTTTGAGGTTCCCTTCACAGAATAAACCACATTGATTGGTTAAACAACCCAGAGAATAGAGTCCTTCTTGGTTAGCTGCTCGTGGATGATTTGACTGGATCTGAGACCCATGAGCTGTTTAAAGTGCATGTTTGAGGTTCTGCTGCTAAATTAGGCAATTTAAGTCGAAATGTTGTAAATGGTGTAAATTTGTCTGATGATTTGAAGCTAATATTGCTTTGAAGTGTAATGGTTATATTAACAACACCAGCATCAAGCGGTAAACAACCTATTACAACAAGCACACTCGTACACCCTCCCTCCCAACCGGTTTTCATTTGCAATAAATTATTAAAACTCTTGTTAGATTTATGATAAATCTATTTCCTCTGTAACCACCTCATAGAAATATTCCTTTTCTGTAATTGAGAATTTGTTGATATAGATTGTTGAGGGTAAAAACTGTTAATAGATTGTGACTCCAGGTCTGTTTAATATAAAAAATTTTTGTAATCAATAAAGGAAATGTGTGTATGTCTGTCAGATAAATATAGTTGAGCAGATTATAAAATAGCAATTCAAAATAATAAGTTAAACTACGTACTGTCTGAAATAAACAGAAAATAGGATGGAGATGAAGAACTGAGGGGTGGAGTCGCTTGAACTGCCGCTATTTGGGTTCCTTCGTCACCAGCTTGCTCTCCTTCATGTTTCCATTCATAGAAATTCACTGCATTTCCCTTCCTTTCTCTCCGCTCTCCCGTCCTCCCTGGCTCCACCACTGGCAGCCCGGTGGGGGTGGATGCTGAGAAGACGAGCTCTGATTGGCCGCAGGTCACACTGAGAAGACACGACGCACCAATGACGCTTCCAAGTGGCTCATGCATCACAGTGAGGTCATGTGGAGCGGAGGAGGATTAAAGGAGAGCTTAATCTCAGTTCACACCATCACATTGCAGCAGCACGACTACGAATCCATGATGCATGACGAACACTGGTTCAACTAGAAAATTATAATATTTATAGTGATGCTTTTTCTTCTTTTAGTGTTTAATGTGAGCCATGTTTCAGTGGAAATATTTGACAATGACAAATATGCAGAGGGCACATTCACACACACACATACGCAACTTATCACCCAGTTCAATTTCAGAAATGTCATTTTGATTAAAAGTCTGCTATTTAGGATTAAATAGATTTATACTGGTGTACCTTCATTCTTCTCTTTACTGGTGAATTCAAGGCTACAGCAGAACCTTATAGTTTGTTGACTAGAAGAGTGTATTATCTTTTGCAGAGGACTTGTGCGTCACTGTGTCCTCTGAACAGGGGCCTCTTTAACAAATGTAGCTTTTTCAAATAAACTGCTGGGTTTTAAGATCAAAAACAAAAGAAAACAACAGTCAAAGTAACAGTTTTGTTTTCTGTAAAATATCAGTCAGCTCTGAAAGATGCTTTTACAGCTCTTAGCAGAGCAACAGTTAAATGCTGAGAGGAGAGCCATTAACTTTTCTACACCTATAACCAAACAGAACACCACAGTGGGAAATATAACTATCGTAATATGAGGGAAACAAAATCTGAAGAGGGGTCTGACTTTGACACCACACCAGTTTGTTGATAGCCTTAGAAATACAGGCACTGGGGTGCGTTTGGATACTGGTGGAAGGAATACTTTTAATAGTCCATGCAGATATCAAATTGACTGTGATGACTAAATCAGATTAAATAATCTTAAACTATAGTGTTCGCCCTGCAAAAATATGCAGTTGCTGGATTATTAACAGATGTGCAAGATGGTAAGAGTAACCAAATAAGTAGGAATAAGGCAGCTTTGATAAACTCATCAAATAAAGATGCTCAAGCCTCTTTGTTTCCAATGCACAGGGATCTGCTTTTTGGTTCTGTTGGGCTTCGCAGAAACACAGCTGTAATTTATGGTGATTTGCTGCACCTTGGGGGCAGTATCAGAAATATCTGAGCTATGGGCTGCTCTTGCTTGATTTGGTCCTTCAGCTTTGCTCTGTTGTAGAAAAAACAGAAGTCAAAGTGGATAAAAAGTGGCATTGTGATGGAATGAAATTGAGTGTCAAAAATAATTTAAATTGGCCAGTATGTCTCGAGCTTCTTTGTTAGCTAGCTATCTTTAGCCCCTCTTGTTATAATTGGGAAACTAGCTTCTAGAGATGGGTGGGCCACCCCATTGCCAGTCCGGGAAGTTGATTCTAGGATCTAAGTCTTCCAAGTCCAAGTCCACGTCCAACCACTAGAGTCCAACACTCCCAAAGAGTTGTTAACATTTGATTTGTCATCATCTCAAATTGCGATCAACTCTACGATTTGTAATCATAAAATCACCAAATTTGCAGAATGTAAATCAATCATTCATTTTCTGTACCACTGACTAGGTGCTAGTGTGAAAGGGGCAAAAGATGTATGTACGACCCTTAAACCAAGCATGCTGTCTTGTCTTTGAAAATTTCCATAACTTTTACTGTTGTCAATCTTCAAATGTTGCATCCAGTTAATTTGGTCCCTTCACTTGCCAATTTCAAGCGCATACCATCAATTCACTTCAAACAAAAGCAAACTACGCAAGGCAGCCATGCTAATCATGTGTAATTAAAAGCACCGATTTTTTTGGCCTCGCTCTTGCAAATTCAGTTCTACGTCGTGGCTATTGGGAAAAATAAGGTCTTGAAATAGTAACCTCTGGTACAGCAGAAATCCCCTGTTCCATGCATACTCTGGTTTATGTCATGCGAATACGAACAATTAAGCAATCTCCGAAAACATCTTACGTTTTTTTTTAATTTTAGAAATTTATGCTTGCTGATGATTTGATCCTGATCGAGATTTCTCTGGTGTGTTTTCAACTTTGCAACATTGTTTGTGACTGCATTACTTACACCTCAGCTTATCAGCCCCAAATTGAACTTTCTGTGACTAATACCTTTTTTATCTTCCCAGTGTTGTCCTAATAAACAAATATATTACACTGATATATTGGTGAATATCTTTTATCTTATGTATTTTCTCTTATACATATTTGACTCTGACTCTTCACATCTCCACCCTCATGGCTGCTGCTGCACCGTAGTTAGAACTCAGAGGCCCTATAAATGTTGGCAAAAATTTGCAACTGGATATGGTGGCACGCACAAGTCAGAGGTGATTACCACCTTCTCCCGTTGTCCTCACCATAGTCAGCGTTTGCTTTTGTTTGCTCATGTGGTCTCTGCGGCGGGCGGCTGTATTAAGCTTCAGTCACGCAGGGAGCTCTAACAGGCTGCTCGTAGTGATAATGCTGGAACTCTGGATGTATGTGTTAGCAGATGACTCATGCATGCAGCCATCTTTTCTTCTTCTTCTTCTTCTTCTTCTTCATGCTTTCTACAAGCTTTTTCTATTCTACAGCCTCTGAGTGGAGCAACAAGGTTGTTTCCATAGCAACACAGAAGCAAGTGACTGACAGTCAGCAGTGTCAGTCGTCTTGCTGCCAAACCCACAGAACAAGCTCCCACTTCATTATTCTAAATATTGAGGCTTTAACAGTGCCAAGTGGAGGTGAGAGTGGATATCCACAGGAACTCGCTCAGCTCCATCGACATCTTCCGTTTGGGCAGTGTTCCCTGTTAGCAGGCATTCCTCACATCAAACCTAGAAGACTATAGAGCCTTTTCAATCATTACAGAGAAAGGCCTCAGGCTATTACTGCTCTCTCTCTGGCTTCTTTTTTTTTCATCCATATTTCCAAATGAAATGTTGAATTAGTGTGTTCCTAACAACTCTGTTATGTGAACACAGTATTCTCAAGAGGGCATAAGAGGATTACGTAACAGAAAGTGTGCCAGCAACCCTTAAATCATGGCCTTTTACTGCTGCTTCTAGATGGCTCTCAATTGATTTTGATGAATTAATTTGTCTCCTTGGTTCACACACACCATGTGGCGCTTTAGTCTGTTACTGGGTTTTCTGGCATTTTTGATGGTGAGCAGCAGGAATCAACTGATGCTGAATCTGAAAGGCCGCAAACCAAAAAATACGCCTGTGTTACATCTCTTCCCACTCAACCAAGGGTAGACCCCCTTGTTTTTCCATTCAGGCCTGCATAAAATTTCAAATAAAGTATAACAGATAAAATGCCTGGAACTGTATGTCAGAGTCGTGTTGATCATCTACATTTTTCACCCAAATATATTACAGTGACAAAGATTTACTATTAACTGTTTGAATTTGTTACCATTTTAACAATAGGAGCTGGCCCTTTTACTCACAGTCCAAAAATCCCATTAAGCTGTCTGTAAATCTTTAAAAATGGGTCAAAAATGTTTAATTCTATGTTTAAAAAATTGCTAGATAATATCCTTAAAAAAGTAGGTGCTCTAGTTTTTATCAAGCAATAATGAGCAGATTACAATCCACTTTTCATGTGGACTACATTCAGCTATGAATTCAGGAACATTTGGTTATTGGGTGGGAATTCACTGTTGCAAAGCAAAGGTCAGATCTATGAATATGTGACATTTCCCTCACACGCAGTAAACAAATCATACATACATCAGAGCATGTGATATGAAGTGTTGCCTTAACAAGTCCCCGTTGTTTCATAAATCTGTTTTGTGATTCAGCTGCATCATGGCTAAGGTTTGGGTCCAGTTTTGTTTCCATGGTTACAAGAATAAGCACGTGGTTAAGGCGAAAGAATGATTGTTGTCATGGGTAAGACAAATCCAGGTGACTGTAACATCAGCATTGTGTTGTAAATTCACCTCCTCCACGATAACGAACATTAAAAAAAAAAACAGCATCAAAGAGCAAGTATCCATTGTGTGCCCATAAAGCTGTGTGTCCACATGTCCATGTTTTTATATAAGGAAGTATAACAAACCCATAGCCATGTATGCAACTACTAGGGCCTTCAAATAATAAAAAAAATCATCTAATTAATTACATGCTTTGTAATAAACTTATTTAAAATAATCCCATAAATCTGTTTTTGCTGTTAAAGTATTTAAAATGGCTGAAGCCTCCATTCACTGTAAAAGATGTGTGTAGTAGTACCATAAGGATGATGTAATTTTAGACACAATCATGATCTTCCAACAGATAAGTAACATCAGTAGATAATATTTGATAAATCTCTGCTAACTCCTTGTCCTCCATACCAGAACTACTTTGCAGCTATCTATCCACTGATCCGTGCGAATTAGCAGGTTGGTTACAGGTAGACTTATTAAGTTTGCATTTGAACACCTGGTTGAGTATAGTTTGATAGGGTTGGATGCCAATGCTAGCATTAGCTGCAGTATTAACAGGGACCTACAGTTTAGTTGTTAAATGCTTTACACTGGGGTGATATTTCAGACTTGAAATACTTTGACAGTATAAAAGTTCACTGTAGAACTTGCAAAGAACAGCGCACCTGTTCAAAGCTTCATCTGGTTGTTTTTTTAATGTAAATGTCTCATTTATGGAGCCAAGCAAAGACTTATCATGTGGTTCCATATTTTACACTATGACTAAACACCATAATGCAATAATCATAAAGGTTTATGTAACAACCACTTATTTGAATACTTCCGTCAAGATGCTGTGAGTCTTTGATTAACTGAAGTTAACATTTTTTGTGACTAACTCTAACCAAACACAACTGACAGCAAAGTGAGAAAGTGAAAAGATGTTAGCCAGCATTGGGTTGGATGGGACTCTAACTTGGATCTCATGTGTGACAGCTCCTGATGTTTCGCCATCATCCACCCCCTGCTAACTCATCCGAAGTGTTTTTAGACCTGTAATAGTTAAGCAATATTACTTTTGTGACAGTTTCTTAAATGCAAAACATAAGCATATTTATATGTGTAAAGAAGAGCAAAGGCAAAATTAACACAATGCATTCTCAAGCTGAAAAATGTTAGTGATTAGCACGGCCAATGTAGTGACCGATTTGATCGGATGTAAAGTCACAGCAGTAAAGATATGGTAAGGTTTCTGAGACAACTCATGTCGAGCTTGTTTTAGCCATCTATGATAGCGCTGCCATTGTTTTTTCTGCAGTGATCTCAAAACTAACCAAACCAAAATAACCTCATCTATTGTCGCCACGTTTATTATTTTGTTTACACCCTACAAATTCAGCAAATCTATCCAGTCTGAGTTCTCTAATGTGCACCCTAGTGGAATCCTTTGGTAGCAAACGTAGGGCACAACCAAGAATGTGATTAATTAAGGCCCATTTATGCTCGATGCAGAAGAGAGATGGACAATTTTGTCCAACTCCTGCGTTGTTTGCGTATGAATTGGTGCATTGTCAGGGGCCTTGTGGATCCGTCCCTTGACGCAGCAAACTGAGCAATACCACCAGAATCCTCGGGGGCAGTGGGCTGCTGACATTCAGAGATGGAGAATAGGAACAGGCGAAAAGGAAAAAGAAGACAACAACAAGGACAACTGTAGAGATGGCAGGAGTGTGACGGATGTGTTGGGCTGTCGGAAACAACTTCGTAGTGGTGCATTGCCTCCACCAACCGATGTCCAAAACTGACGTCAGAACATGGAAGTGAATCTGAACTCAGTACTGCACACTAATTGATGAATTGACCTCATAAGCATGGCAATGTAAAAGATGCATGGACGTATGAAGGGCAGTGATGTATGACAACGCTTGACATGGATGTACCTATTACGTACGTAAGGGAGCATAAATGGGCCTTTACTGTCGTGACAGAGCTGGTGCCTATACAAATGCAAGGTAAACAAGCAAGTATATTCTCGGCCTTAGTAACCAATGAATATGACTTAGTAGTGCATGGCCATGACTTAACTATGTTATTCCCACTCATTAGTAACACATGGCCAGACCATAACATCTTGTTCCTATGTATAAGTAATCTGTGGTCACGCAATGAATACGTTTTCTTCCTGTGACAGGTGGGCTCTGTGGGTTTGAGACTAAACATTAGGGATAGAAAGGAAGCACTGCTGAGCAGCCTCTGGTTTTAAAAGTGTCAATAGTGTCTGCAGTATTTTGGCCTCCATTCTTATAAATCTAATGAAAAGATTGCAGCAGCAGTGTGCTGATTGATATTGGTTCAATTAAAAATGAACTACAATTTGTGTGATCACGGAAAATTCCAGCAACAAGGGAGCTCCCAGTCACAGAAGCATCAGAAAATCACCATTAGACCATCAATGATTAGTTTATCAACACTGATAATTTTTTATAACTACAATACATCCACTTACAAATAAAGACTAAAACATCATACTTGAAGATGAAATTAATCACAACTGTGATATCTTAAAGAACATGACTGTGGAAGAGAAGCAGGGTTTGTGCAGATGTGTTGTCATTCTGTGGTAAACAGCCCAACCTGAGCAGCGTGACTTGCCAACGGCTCACGACAAGCAGATGCCTACAAAGAGTGCGTGCAGCGGCGCCTTACAACCTGAGCACACCTCTGGATGTTTCCAGAGCTCTGCTGATGTAACACTGCGCATGAAGCAGCGAGGAAATGATGGAGCAACTATAACTGCAGACGTCACAGAGTGCTGCTGCATGCATTTGCAACCGTGTTCCACTTACAATGAAGTGCACAATGTTGGCTGCAGAGAGGCGTGTCTAATCTGTCATAAATTTTGAAAAACCTTCAGAGACACAAAACTCCACTAACAGCCTCCAGAACATCCGGGGAGTGCTGTGTAGGCAGAGGGTTTACTATTTCAACAAAAAAGTCAGTGAAGACTTAAAGGTGACACTGCAAGGCACCAGCTCTGCTTGTGTCGTGTATTTGAAATGGTCGTAGTTAGTCATTTCCTTGATAAGCCTCCAGCTTCTGCTCAGCCTCCACAGTAAGTCTGGGGAGCATACATGTAATTCCTGGTGAGGTTTTCAAACAGCCCAGTGCTGTGCTGCACAAAGCCTTTAGGCAGTATTATGTAATCTACCAGCTGGATCATTGGTGGATTGGTGGGAGCCTGGAGGGGAGGGCGCATCAAGCCCCAACTTGAACCATCTCTGGAAACTCCTTTAAATTAACTTGTTTCTCATGAACGTCTGCGAGTAAAGAGAGCAATCAAGCGTAACAAAAAGTCACATGTGCCGTTTAATTTTCCAAATTTAGGTCTCACAGTTTCGGGGAAACACCCATGTTGGCAATAACAAGATCAAAACATATTTCTTTTGTCTTGTGTAGCTAATTAAAGCCTGGACAGTAAATTTGTTTAGCTGGGAAAAAAGAGAAAAAAAAGCTTGGCTCAGGAGGAAACAGCTGGTCCAGCTGTATCCTTCTCTGTGATGAAAACACATAGAAACAGAGGGCTGAAGGTTGCTGCCATTTTGTTTTTTCATTTAATTTTGCCCTAAGAACAACATGTTCATTGTTACTTAGCACAGAAACATGGGACTCCTTGCAGATAATGCAATAATCATAACGGCTTATGTAATAACCACTAATTTGATTTATTGCCTCCATCAAGGAGGTTGTTTGGTAAGTTTGGTTGATAGCAGGATTTTTCAGAAAAGGATACGGCTGGATCTGCATGATAGGTTAACAATAGTTGGGGCATTTGTAGAGGTAGAGTCTTTGGCCCAATCCTGATCCCTACCCCTCCTTTTGCAGGGTTAATCTGTCTCATTCTCTTTCCGGAATTAAGGAGTAGTGGTTATCCAGCCTTCCAGATTGCACATTGGAGTGCTGGTAGTACCACTTAATCCGTAAAAGGAGCACCTTACTTTTGCAAAACAGAAGGAGTGAGGCCTAAGGGACAATTTAAGATCTGGGCTAAGATTGTTCTGTTTTTTTTTTTTTACTTTATTTCTGAAAGTTAATGTTCTGAACATGAATTTGCTGCTAAAAAGAAATGAGATGTTGACTTATAAATGAGCCTTTGCAGTAGCAAGAGTAAAAACATTTATAAACTAAAAGCTACATCATTGGGTTTATATTATTGTGATCTTTACCTTTGAGGTGGCATATCCAGTAATCCTTAATTCAAGTTCTTGTATTTGTGTCTTATACAACCTAATATCAAAATCTAAAATATTTTCAATTTCAGATACATTACATGAAACACAACATACTGGTGTCCATATTCAGATAATGAACTTAATGTGATCTTCAGCTTCATGACTCATTTCTAAGCTCTGAGATCACATGTTACATAATGAAGTACATCAATACATTTTTTTCTGTTCAAATAAGCAGATCTATATCAAGGAAGATGTTTTCTATAGCACTAGAATTGATAATTGTCATCCACCTCATGCCACTTCATGAACCATACGAAAATTTCTTATATGAGGTCTCAGATAACTCCTCCGTACGTGTTGTTAGACTCAACAGAAACTGTTCTGTAGTTGACTGCAATGACTTCAGGTGAGTTCTCAATTATGATATTTGCTATATTCTAAAAAAAAAGAAAACTCTTACTGAGACCTAGTTGTTTATTAGGTCTCAGTAAGAGTGAGTCACTTTTAGTGAAGTTTAACAGCTCTAGATTGTATTTCTGATGAAAGAGACTAAATCAACACGATACTGAAAAGGAAAAAGATGTGTATGTCGGATCTGTCTATTGTTGTCAGTTCTGGTGATTTCATGGGATCTATTCAGAGTGAGAATTTAGAAAAATATTATTGCATTTATGCTATCCTAATACAACAAAATTTTGACTTTTTTCTTTCACTGATTCACCCATGAATCATCACACACTAACCTCAGTTATAGATTTCCTACAAGACTTACATGTAGGATGAAAAAGAAAAAAATACTTCAAGCCTCAGCATGTAGATGTGATCTTTTATCAACTTCTTTAGTCCCACTACTGAATCTTGGCAGATTTTCTCACTGAGGTACATCAGCATTCATCTTGCATCCTCTTCTCTGAGCTCCCTCCTGCCAGTTGAGTCTGATGTTGACTCTTGACTTATCTTTTGCTCTGTCTTTCTTTTTTCTCTTCCTCTGATAATGCCCTCTTGCATTTCTGCTAAATCAGCCACGGTGTGCATTCAAAATGGCCAGTGTGTTGATATCCAGTTGCTAGCGTGTGACATAATGCAGTAAAACAAATTGCTGCTGTAAAGTGATTCACTTCAAAAAGAAGTTGTGAAGTTCAGTTTCTCAGCCTCAGGATTCTGCTGGCCAACGACAGCTCCAGGAATGGACATAATAAATGATACTGTGCTATCAAAACAAGTAGAAGAAGCAGAGGTTATATAGTGCTACTTTAAATTAGCTGCATGCTGATACCCTAAATGAAGATAACCTGAATCTATGATGCCAGACAAGCTTAAAATGAATTTAAAATTCTTGTTTTCTATTTAAACTCATACTAACCAGATACATTCTAACAAAAGGCCTTTTACACCTTCTTCCACAAGCAAAAATTTGTTTTGAAAATCAGGAAAATAAATTTAGTTCAAAATTGGATTATCCCAAAATTTTCTCTGTGGGAGGTATTTTGCTAAAATTTAATTTTTTGTGCAAACGCATAGAAAAATCTGCTGATCTAAATACCTGTGTATGTGTGGAAACCTTTTGGATTTCTACAACTGAAACCATCAACAGATCCTGAACTCAGTGATAAAATTATTTTTGTGAAATGTGAACTATGAAACAAGTTTTGTATTTGCATCGATCGTGTTTGACCGTTTTCTTCTCTCCTGTTATGTTCATTTGGATGTTGTCATTTCCTTGTTTGCAAACCAGTGAATTTATACATTGATGGATGTTTGTTTCTCAATCACGACTGCATTTTTAAAAGTTTAAGGGGGTTTTTTTGTCAGAAAGAAGTCAGTCCTGGGGTGTTTGATGACCTCCTCTGACATTTTATGCAGCCTTATTAGACCAAAACACCCAGCTCAACACAAGAATCATCAGTGTTCCCTGAAACACATACATTATCCTTTCACAAATCCAGTTTACACAGGTTCTTCATTACAAGTAATCTAAAAAAATGTATACATAATATTGGTAAGTTAGACATTCTGGTCCAGATAGAAATGTATTTAGCCTTTTATGACATTAAAATTCAGTGTGACCTAATGACATTTCTGATCAAGTGTATAGTTAATTTCTTGGGGTCCACTTTAACTTAAGACCTCAGAGTGGTTCCTCAATAGAGGGAAAAAAATTCAGTTAGATAATAAAACCAATAAGATGCAGTTGTAGTTTCTTTCGGTAAGTGCTCATTCAGATTTAGATAAAGTTTTGTGTGTATGTGAGACATTTTTCAAGGTCAGACTGGCAGGGATTCTGGCCTATAGCGTGAGCTGAACTGCTTTGCATTCAGTTCATCAGCCACGGACATATGACTCATCATTTGAATTATGGGTACCAAGCGTGAACAAAGACGACCAGCGCTGTGGAGCAGCAGCAGCAGACTGGAGCAGCTTCTGCAAAAGTGTCTGTTAATGCTGCAAGACAGAAAAGAGGCCACTGAACACTTTGAAGGTCACTGCACTTCCAAAAATGGGGCCTCTCTCCAGAGCTGAAATTAATTAAGGCGCCTGTTTTAGAGACATCAATGTGAGCCACTGCTGGAAAAACTATATTCCATACAGTCTAGCATTGTGGAGTCATAAAGCGTTAACTTTGCACACTATGAAAGTGGACTGTAAGTAAAGTCATCTCTGCTGTTGCAGCTAGCTGCTACAGCCAGCTTCCTGTTCTTTTTTTTCCTCATTTGATTTAAAAAAAAAGGAAATGAACTAATATACATGCTTCTTCTAATCCATAAATCTGATATACTGTAAAATAAACATTCCCGCTTTACTTGTACATTTGGAAACAATGGCTTAGAAATTTTCTAATATGTTGTTAAACAAAAGATTATTTAAAGCTTCTTTAAAAATAGTAAAATATGGCTAAACACAATATGTAATACCAATTATTGTAAACAATGTGACCCAGAAACCATGATTTACAGAAGTACAAGGGAAAATTTATATTAACTCTTTTTCAAAACAAGTTGAAATATGTTTTTGCCTGTTTTTATTTAGGTTTTATAAACTACTAAACATATTGATGAGCAAAAGCTTATATCAAATCATCTGTTCTGTGATTAGTTAACTATTTGACAAATACTTGCCTCTATACCGGCCTTTCTACACAATCACATATTCAAAAATATATTTGATGATGAAAAAAATTACATTTTATTTGTAACACAGACACGGTGGTCTTGTTAATGCCCAGATGGTCCAGTATCACTGAAATATAAACGGAAACAATCTGGATAATTCCTCCTCTATCAGCTGGTGAAAACTCTCCCTACTCTTGACACTAGGTATCTGGTATTTAATTGTTGGATAGCAAATAAAAAAACATACGAAAATGACAGACTTTGTTCATGTTTTTAGGATGCCCAGTGGTTAACCCTGTAAAATCAGTGGATTATCCCCTTGAATCAGTCAAATTTGCTGAATGAAACAAATTGAAGCAACATACTGGCTTGTAGAAAATAACAACAGAGCTTTGGGTCCTGTCTTTGTGGATTTTGCATGTTCTCTCTCCATATTTGCATGCTTTGCCCCTGGGTGTTCCTCTTTCCTCCCATAGCTCCAGTCAACAGGACACAGTTGAGCCTCCCATCTAGATGACCTAATCTGATGTGAATCCAGCAAGTTTTAATTTCAAATTAACATATTCTTTAACACAGCTGAAAGTCTACAGCCATAGTAAAAGTTTACTGGCTTTTACTTGGCCACAGAGGTACTATATATATATATATATACCCGCAAAACTATATGTATATATCAGAAAAGAAGGAATCTGCCGTGAAAAGT
>JAOXYM010000016.1:28508063-28518572 GCA_028567055.1 Leptatherina wallacei | reverse complement strand
CAGGTGTGTTGCAGCAGGGATACAACAAAAACCTGCAGGACACCGGCCCTCGAGGACCAGGATTGAGGATCCCTGATTTAAAGTAAATGGTCTCACCAAAAGTGACTCAGTTTTTTTCTCCTGGATCATCCTCATCTGACAAACTGAATCAAGACCTTGAAAAAAACTAAAAAAAAAAAAAAGCCAAACTACACAATAGTATCATATTTTCTCCTTCTCACTTGGATCTTAATTGTTTACTACACAGGAAAGCATCTCTATATCAAGAAGTGTCACCTTAAATGAGCAAACATTTGACTTAATTATTTTATTGTGTTGTATAAGACAAATGATAGTTGAAAAATAGATGTTGGATCAGTTTTGCACTTTTTTCGGCTACAAAGTCAGACTAATCTGACCACTTGACATCTTCCTTTAGCAGAAACCAAAATAAGGCCACAACCCATAGGTTGTTTCTGGGTTCGTATTTAAATCTGTAACTCTGAAGTCAAGATGGGGTTGCTCAAATGCTTGAAATGAAACACCTCTGCTTAAATATTTGATTTTGAGGCAGTAGAACACAAATGTGGTGACCACATGAGCCAGAAATGTCAGTCAGGCTACCTGAATGCAAAATGAAACTCTGTCTGTGTGGGATGTGGAGTTTTAGTCAAAATTTTCAACAGTGTACAGTAGTAGTCAGGACATAGGCTGGAGGATATTACGCCAACAGTTTAGTGTGTTTATAGAAACGTGTTTATGTCTGTTTGTTATCCAAAGGTTCCTGCTAATGGCTCAGAGTCTGGAGGAAACCCTGACAAACCCAAAAAGCACTCTCCCAGGAGGCGGCTGCAGCACGCCCTGGAGGACCAGATATATCGGATCTTTCGTAAAAGCAGAGTTCTGACCAACCAAAGCAGCAACTGCTTGTTCACCGTGCCCGCCAACCAGGCCTTTGTGTACGTGATTCCAGCAGCAGAAGAGGACCCGGTGGGCACCTTGCTTGGCCAGCTGCGCTCGAACTGCATCCTATCTGATCAGGACTCGACTGTGCCGCTGTCAGGACCGAGACGCTACCAGCAGATGCGCCGTTCGGCTCGGCAGGCCAGCTTCGGTGGAGACTCAAGCAGCTGGTCTGTGGGCGGTCAGCTGGTGGACTGCAGCCTGAAGGAGTTCCTCTGGCAGCACGTAGACCTAGTGCTGACCAAGAAAGGTTTTGATGACAGCGTCGGCCGTAACCCGCAGCCTTCGCACTTTGAGCTGCCAACCTACACCAAATGGGTCCAGGTCGCGTCAAGACTCCACCAAGTCCTGATCAGCAACACAGATGAAGAAATAGCTGAGTTGGCTACTAAAGTGCAGAACCAGGTGAAGGTTTTGGAGGGTTTTCTTGATGCAGACACAAAGTTTTCTGAGAATCGGTGCCAGAAAGCGTTGCCACTGGCTCACAGTGCCTATCAGTCTAACCTCCCTCATAACTACACCACTACAGTACACAAGAACCAGCTGGCACAGGCCCTGCGGGTGTACAGCCAGCACGCCCGCGGCGTTGCTTTCCAACGCTACGCGCTGCAGCTTCACGAAGACTGCTACAAGTTCTGGAGCAACGGCCACCAGCTGTGTGAGGAGCGAAGTCTGACAGATCAACACTGCGTTCACAAGTTCCACCTCCTCCCTCAGCCAGGTGAGCGCCTCAATCCCTCATCGTTTGTTTTCAGGAAACATGAAGCCTGTTATGTATATTTTTTAAAAAGTGTCTTATTTTGTCTGATTCCTGCAGGGGAGAAGCCAGACATGGATCACAACCCACCTATTCTGAACCACAACAGCAGGGGGCGCTCCACCAGCTCATGCAACTGTGGCAGGAAACAGGCTCCTCGTGAGGATCCGTTTGACATCCAGGCTGCTAATTATGACTTCTACCAGGTCAGCATTCACACTGAAGCTGAGCTGCTCCTCTCCACTGGCTGCAGCTTTCACTTATCAGATAGTTTTTGCCTCATCTTCTAGATGTGTGCTGCAATGCTGGCCACCTGATGGTCAAATGTGATGCTGCAGTTGCTCAAGGCTTCATTATTCACACCATCTGTGTGTGTATTACACATGTTCTGTAACAGTGCTTTCCCTGAACAGATGCTGGAGGAGAAATGCTGCGGGAAGCTGGAGAGAATCGAGTTTCCGGTGTTTCAGCCCAGTACTCCTGACCCGGCGCCGGCCTGTAACCAGGCTCAGCGGCTCCCGTGTGAGGGCTCTGGTGAGTCAGAGCGGCTGAAGGAGCCCAGCACTGCCCAGAGCCACACCCCCGGAGACACCAGCCTCAGCCTCGCTCTCAGTCTAGGCCAGTCTACAGATAGCTTGGGGCCCTACGGGGATGGAGACGGATCTGAAACCCAGGTTCAGCAGAAGAGGCCAAGTCTCATTGATCGACAACCTTCCACTGTGGAGTATCTTCCTGGTATGATGCACTCAGGTTGCCCCAAAGGACTTCTGCCCAAGTTTTCCAGCTGGTCACTGGTCAAACTTGGCCCTGCTAAGTCGTACAACTGCCACACCGGCCTGGAACAGTCAGGCTTCCTCCCCGGCTCCTCCTTTCTCCTGCCATGGGACTTAGTGATTCGGTCTAGATCGGAGGAGGATGCAGGACTGACGGAGACTTTGGATGGAAGCACATCCTCGTGGCCAGCCCCCAACAAGAGCCTCATCGGAAAGCGAGGAAGCACCGGAGGGCTTGGCAGGAGTCGTAGGAGGGATGATATGGCTCGAGTCTTTGTGGGGTTTGAGTATGAAGACAGCCGGGGGAGACGCTTCATTAGCTGCGGGCCTGATAAAATAGTGAAGGTACTGGGGCCAGGGGGCGCTAAAGATCCTGCCACCAGGGTGCTAAACACCGACATGCCCTTGTACATCCCGTCTCCATCACAGGGTCGAGGCCTGAAGCCACACTTTGCCCAACTGTCTCGGCTTTTTATCGTTGTGCCCGACGCACCGCTGGAGGTCACTCTGAACCCACAGGTAAGCCGAGGGGCTCCACTTCACATCTGTCCGGTGTAAATAAAGCCAAAAGAGACATTTTCCTCTCAGTTTTCATATGATTTACATTAAAATGCTGCTTTCTATACCACAAAATAATTACATAGAAATGTCAGCATTTTACTGCCTTCTAATTTAATTTAAACTCAACTTTTTACACCATAAAATGCAGTTTTTTTTGTTTTAATCCCCCCCCCCCTTCCTGTTATGTATAATCACGAAGTCCAGAGTAACCAGTTAGTAAAGGAAGAGCCAGTCCAGTGAATCCCTCACAATGTCAAATTTGATCTTAAGAATACTGGACCGGTAAAATAAAAGCATAATGACCTATAAATAACAGTCCAAAGAAGTATAAGTACATTATCAAGAATCAAGATTCTAGAAAACAAATTATGAACAACCTGAAATTTCCTGAGAAAAATAAGTAAAGTTTCAACAATATTTTGCATCAGTTTATCATTTCCATGTGCATCAACCTAACAATAGATCTACAAAGGCATAAAATGTTTAACCTGAATCTGAAAAATTAAGCAGTTCACATTTTGATCAGAGTAACTTCTCATGATCTGTCAGTTATTTTGAATATAGATACGTGGCTGTTTCCACATGTGTGTAGTAATCCTGACCACCTGAACTGACCTCATCATACAAACTGAAGTCACATCTATGAAGTAAGAAAAATGTAAATTAAATTGGAAAAGCCTGCCTTGGAAATGTTTTACAATTAAACATAAATAATTCAACCTTCACATGGACAAATTAGGAATTGCATTTTCACATTAACCAAATTCATTTCGGCCTGACTGGACCCTCTGGTGGGCCGGTTTTGGCCCCAGGCCGTATGTTCTAGCTGGGCTCCATCAGGTTGTCAGACTTTCTGGCTGCTGGTTGACAGACAGTTAACAACTATAACTTGAGTAAATATATTGCTGTTATATAAGACATTGTCATAATCATTTCACATTTAGAGAATAATATCATCCCTGATGTTCTCTTTACATTTACTATTGTGATTTAAAAAAAAAACTCTTACATGTCTGCAGGTGCAGCCTGGTCCTCCTCCCTGTCCGGTCTTCCATCCAGAGCAGACGGACGTGGTGTTGCCTCCTGACAGCCTTTGGGTGCTGCGGTTCCCTTATTCCTTTGCGACAGAGCGCGGTCCCTGTTACCCCCCCAAAGAGAATCAGCCTCTCAACAACTACAAAGTGCTGCGAGGCATCCTGAGGGCCACCACAGCTAACCCCCCACCACAATAAATATCAGGCATCACCATGCTGGATCCAGTCTGATGCTGGTTTCTCTGTTGACCTGCTTGGTGCAGAGTGAGTCGTGACCCAAATTTGAGACAATCTGACGACTGAAAGGAGAAAAGAAAGTTTGGACCAGTTTTAGAACCTTTCATGTTCTGCAGCACACTGAACGCCTCCAAAAGAGAAATTCAGCTCTTTATTCTACTTCAGTTGCTTTATTTCTTATGGTTAGTTTTATTTTTCGAAACATTACATCGTTGTACAATGAAGATCCAGACTGCTGGGCTGTGGTTTGTCCATGGTCAAGGTAGAGTAGGGAGATTCGATTTTACTCTTTGTGACCCATAAAATGATCATTTTTATGGTTTAAACGCCTCTTTCAAGTTCCTTAACTTTTTTAAAAACTGCAGCAATGACAGCGTGGAATGCTCCTTTAATGAGATTCAGGGATGTGAATGGATGATTGTCGGGATGAGCAACACAATGTTTGTGTTTAAGCTCAAATCTGACCTGTCAGGTTGTGATTCCTCCACAGGAACTTGAGGAGCAGGAAGCTGCCTGCGGATGAATTAAGTTTTACTCTCGACTGTTTTATCCCTCACAAATGGCTTCTGCTCAGCTGCACTTGCAGTGGAAGTGTTTTCTGAAACTGTTTAGCAGCTAATATTTTAAGAAATGTCTGTTTATAGGTAAAGGAATTTAAGATTGGCATACTTCACATCGGCACTTTTTTTTTTGGCTCATCTGTGGAAACATGAACATAAATTACACAATGCTGTAGGATCTTTTCCCTCCTGGAAAGGATTCTGGATGATGCTCTTTATTGGGTGAGAGGGCTTAGATGTGTTTCAGGGCAAGCACTTTGAAAACAATGACCACCATTTACACACTGATGATGAACAGAAAATAGTGGAGGATGAGTTAAAAGGATACCATGGAAACGTGTTGCCCGTTCATGTCAGCACTTAGGACCAACAAATAATGCCCCTCCTATATTGATGATGATCTCATTTAAATCGTGACTGAACTTTATTTGTCAGACGGTGTCTGTGTTGACCTCAGAGTCAGGGTGTCAGTCATGTGTTTGAACATATCTTTATTTGCTTCTTGTACAGTTTATAACAAAGATCTTACTGCAACTCTATATTAACAGAGTCCTGAAGTGCAACATGTTTTATTGTTCTTCTGTAAATAAAAACGTTGTCATTCTGTGTCATGTTTGTTCTTTGTTTTATTACTAAAGTGAACTATCTCTTAAAAAAAGTCAAGAAACAAGGTTAATTTTTTCAGTTGGGTTATAATTTGTGCTTTTATCACCAGATGGAGCCAGTAGTCTTTGGTGATCTCTGCGTAGTTGCTGTCTTTGATCTTTTTGCTCCAGATCAAATATTCCTTTATTCATTCCAGTACCCTACTGATCTTATGCAGTCTGCTTCCAACACTTTTAGTCCACCGATTTGAGGTCAATGAATGAAAAGCTATCTCTGTTTCATTGGCACATCTTATAAGATAAATGTACACTCTCTGGGTCCACCTGTTCAGTTGTTGAACACAAATATCTAATCAGCCAATCATATGACAGCAACTGATTACATTTTGTCATGTAAACATGGTCAAGATGACTTGAATTTCAAACTGAGCACCACAATGAGGAAGAAAGCAGATTTAAGTGACTGAACGCACCATGGTTGTTGGTCTGAGTATTTCCGAAACCTATATGAATTTTCACGCACAAGTAAGTAAGTATGTAAATGTTTATTTATGTAGCACATTTCAAGATAAAAATCACAAAGTGCTTCACAAAACAAACAACCATCTTTAAAAAAATCTTGAGGTTTCCTTTGTGGTTTCTCTTTACAGAAAAAAGCAGCGAGCTATGGAACCTCATCAAAAACTGTCCTCTTGTAGTTTGTAGCTCCTTTCACTTGTAATCCACATATGACAAAAAAAAACTGAAAAGTATGTTTCTTTCTACATCAACAACCCTCATCTGTATTAATTAACTTGACTGTGTGTGCTTCTTTAAATTTTGCTAAGACTCTCAGCCTTCAGGAATGTGGATAATAAGAATGAAGTTAATAATAAAGCTCAGCAGATTTAAAGTCAATAAGTTCCTGAAGGTGCTCTAAACATGTGATGTCACAGTTAAATCTGATGTTTGCAGAGTGTACTTAAAGTGATACGTGTATGATGCTTTCACAGCTTCAACTGATACGTCTTTATTTTATTTTTAGTAGCATGTAAACACATCTTATAGACTTGTTATATATTTATGTTTGACTCAATGCTTCAGTCAGTTCTACAGCTTACACATGACATGACAGTGATGCCCACATTACATTTTAAACGGACACTAAACCCCTCTAGTACTTCACATCAGCTGACTTTAACCTGGCCCTTTTTTCTTAATCACCAAACACTTCACTCCAAGTCCTGTCAGTGTGATTGTTGACTGACTCCCCATATGCACCATTTGCATGCTTTCTGCAGAGACCCACATGATGCTTTGTTTAGACTATAGATGTACTAAGACAACTATAAACTCACTGCCTTTTTGGCAGGAAGGCTGAGTTACAGCCATTCTGGTGGTGGAAAGCTGCATGTGTGCTGATGGAAATGTTTGGAAATTATTGGACAACCTGCTCTACCACCTGAGCTGCCACAAACTGACTCAACCCTGGTTCAGTCTGGCATTAAATAAAAGAAGTAGCAACCCTCTTAATGACATGACATAAATGGGAGTCTAGTTCTGCAATAGAAACATGAAGACTGCCCAGCCTTGCCCAATATTTGCAGGGTGTGAGTTGTCTCAGATCTGCACAGCATAGAAGTAACTATGGGATGCATCAGTGCCCTAGATGCTGAATTTTTTTTATGATGAACAAAGCAGGGCTGGGTGATTAATCGATAAAAACACAAATCGAATTTGTTGTTTATGAAAATTAATTTTTATGAAAGTGTGGATTTTTTTCCTCTTTTATATGCACTGCAAACGCTTTCCCTGGCCTTTTAGCCCTCCCTCCACACCAGAATGGTATTTCTCTGAAAGCACAGTCGAGTAAGCCATCACCTACACCTGGAATTTAGCAGTGCATAGACGCGCAGTGAGAAATGCTGTTCTCTACGAGATGCAGCAGACAACTTCAGCCCACAAACTCTTGTTAAAAGACTAGCAAAATAAAGGGAATAATTTTGGCTGTGGATCCTGTAGGATCCAGATGGAAAGAGAGCACAGATGGGGTTGTGTTGCGCATCTCTACGCAAGCTATGAAGCCGTTTATTTGGTGGAGAGGACAGGAAAGAGGGGTCGACAAGCACCATAATCGTACCCCAATGATACCTGCTCATGAAGAAAAATAGAATCAGAATGAGAATTCCTTTATTGTCATTGTACGAGTAAAACAAAATAAAAATGCAATTCTTATGGTGCACAGTAAAAATAACAAGATCATAATAACTAAATAAAACATAAGAAAACATACTACACAACATTCATTTCCCATTCTGCAGTTATAGCACGTTTCTGTTATTGCATAATTCGTATCCGTTGTTTGTGCATGTCCCATTTTTGTCTATTGAGTGGAAAAAAACTGGCATAAAAATTGTTTCTCATCCTGTTTGTCCTTGCTTTTATTGTCCTGAAGCACCTGCCATAGGGCAGAGTGAGTGGTCTGGGTGGGATGGGTCCTTATGTTTACAGATCCTCCAGAGAAGGCAGAGGGCAGCCCATGATCTTCCCGGCTGTGGTGATGACCCTCTGGAGCACTGGAGAACAATGCACACATGCAGTAGGTCAAGATGTTCTCTATGGAGCAGCAGTAAAAAGACACTCACAGATTTTGACTGAGGTCGTTGTTCCTTAGTGTTCTGAGGAAATGCAGTCTCCTATGTGCCTTCTTAATGACTGCAGTAGTGTGTGTGCCCCAGGTCAGGTGTTCCTCTATGTCAGGCGTGTCAAGCTCATTTTAGTTCAGGGGCTACATTCAGCACAATAATGTCCAGTAATAACTAAAGGGTTAGGGTTACCAAGCTTTAACTGTAAAATTTAATAAAACGGAAAGTTTTAAGGTATAGAGAGTGTCTGCTTCCTGAAGCCAAACTGGGAGCTGGTTCCACAGAGAATGGGTCTAATAACTGAAGGTTCGGCCTCCCATTATATTTTTCAAAATTCTTAACCTAATTGTTTAGTTCCTTTACAAATACATCACACCAGAAACTGAAAGGCTGACCTACATTTACAGATGTATTGATCTATTTTTAAGATTTGTATGTTGTTTTAGGTTCCATAATTACAAAATAAAAAAATGAAAGGGTTCAGAAACAGAAACATAAAGTTTGTCAGTTCCTTCTAGTTTGACCTTTATTCAGTCCAACAACCTTTTATGTGCAGTGGCACCAAGAGTGCTCCAATGGAGTCCATAATGTCCTTCAGACAAATACTGAAAGCAGTAAATCTGGGTGTGTGTGTAAAGCAACAACAACCACCAAAAGGAGTTAAACAAAGCCAAAGTATCCATGGTTGTTGTTCCCACCTGTGAACAGGTGGAGGAGGGGGAGGAATAAAAAAACCAACCCACAATCAGATCAGGGTTTACAGCTCGGCTTTGTCTCTCATTTTTGTTCTACCTGGAACGCCACTGGGGCCAAAGTTCAGAGCTCACAACTCAGAACAATAAGAGAAAGAAGACACTGAACTACATATTCTCAGGGAGCTTCATTTTCCAGGTTGTTTGCGACCCTTAAACAAAAGTGAGGACAAATATCTGAGACTGTTCAACACAACACTACAACTGGATGTGAGTAAAATTTAGATTTAACAAGAAATGAGTGATTTTAAATATCATGACAAATGTTCACAAGCTCTTGCAATGGTTTACTAAGAGGTTAACTTTGAACTTTGTCAAAGTAAAGTATGGTATTATGACCATTTATACTGTAGAACAGTTCAGGGATGTTTGAAATTAGATATTGTTTATTCTCTTTCTTTTTTTAGTGTTTATAGTAACTGGAAAGGCTACATATACTCACACTTATTGTGTTTACTTGCTGTTTTAATTTACATTTTTGTTAGGATATGAATCCATAAAGTACTTGTCAATGTGAAAATGATGGTGCAACATTTGAAATATGGGTTGATATAAAATATCACGTTAATTATATGACACATTTCTGTAGATAAAGTCACACTTTGCGTCACAAAGTCATTGAATGACTTTTAACACATGTCTTTTAGAAGAAAAACCAGCCTTCATAATCTACTTATATGGGTAAGTGGAACTGTAAAACTATCAGTGGTGGAGAAAATATCCAAGTTATAAATGAAACAATTTCACAATCAAGGAAACTTTCAGTTAAATATGTCATATCTGTTCCTTGATAAGAAAAATGTCTTGTACAGGTTTAGAACAGATAGTATCTATCTCCAAACATTATATGATTATTTTTTTCGAAGAAACCAGGTTGTCTTGTCCCTGGTTGTGTTCTTATTGCTGCAGTTCCTGTTACCTCTCCTGTTAGGACATTTGTAGATTTACAAAGCAGCGTATTCATGTCTGCATTGCCCAATAGACTATTATAAAGAGACAATATAAAAACATACGATTTTGTGTTCAATAGATAATGAACAAAAAGAACTTTCTTTCTTGAGAAAGAAAGAAAGAAAGAAAGACAGCAAGAAAGAAAGAAAGAAAGAAAGAAAGAAAGAAAGAAAGAAAGAAAGAAAGAAAGAAAGAAAGAAAGAAAGAAAGAAACAAGGAAACAAAGAAAGAAACAAAGAAAGAAAGAAAGACTATGAAATGAGGGAAGGCTTAAAGCGGTCAGTGTTTGTGGAGAAGGGAAGAAATTCATAAAAAGTAAAAAGAAGATGTATCGTAATAGGAGTAAATGAATCTGCTGCTAGCTTTAGCACAAAAGAAACATGATTCAAAAGTTAATTCATGGTTAGCGCATACAAAGAAAGTATTTAAGCAAGCGGGAACAGATACGACATTTAAATGAAATCATGTATGACGTCAAATTCATAAACTGGAAATGATAGGTTAAAAATGGCAAAAATGTTTAATTTATAAAGTGTTTTATTTTTTTCTTTATTGAAATGAATGTAAAACAATGATGGCTTAAAATAGATGAGTCATTAGCATTGACTGTAAATATATGGACGAAGTATCCGGGAGGTTTGTGAAGAGCTGAAAAGAAGCTCATTGGGAGGTTCCCACCATCGCCATCTTAGCAACGTAACGAGTCTCGTGAC
>JAOXYM010000016.1:28493994-28507270 GCA_028567055.1 Leptatherina wallacei | reverse complement strand
GTCAATGGGAATCTGCTCTGTTTTGCAGCCAGCACCTAGTGGAGGAGGGGGGAACTGCAATTTTTGGCACTTCCACAGAGGCTTCTCATTTCTAAGCTGGAGGTTGCCCCTTGATCATTAGTTAGCATCTCTAGGTTAAGGGTGGCTAGCTTAACTTAGCTCAAACACAAAGAGTGAAAAAGTCTGCTTTATCTAGTGACAAAATCAAAACTTAACATGTAGCCTACATGTTTGTTGTAACGTACAACCTAATGTCACTGACACAAATTCAACCACTGAATTGTTTTTGTGTTTTTTTATCTACACTAAACAGCTGATGTAACACCAGCATATTAGCAAGTAATAAGCAAAATAGTAGAAGCTAATAGTTAAAATAACTATTTTGTTTTTTGTCAAAAGAGTACCTCTTTTTACATCTCAACATTTATTTATTTACCTATTGTTGAATGATTATTTATTTAACCTGTTAGTACCAGATGTCATGTGGGCAGGACATGACAAATAAATATATTTTACTCAGTCTCTGTCCCGAGTTCCTACACGTGTAGAGAGACATCAAAAATCTTAGCTGGAGAAGGAGGGACACGGTAATCAAATGTTACTTTTGTAAACATATTTAGATTTTAATGTGAACAATCATACAAAAAAGCAATGAGATTTGAACACAAAGACCTGCAGAGTGATGATAAAGTAAATCGCCAAAAGCCCATTTCTAAAATTAATTCATTACATTTATTGATTTAGACTCAAGGTCCATTAAAAACAACACAAACAAACATTCAACTATATCTGAAAAAGACAGTCATGCCAGTGTTTCCACATAGCAGACTGGTATCTTACAGTACTGAGTACAGGGTTAATCTTGTGGAGGTCAGTCAAATTGGACCAAGCTGCTCAATTCTTCTTCTACTGGTATTCTCCAGTTGTGGTTTCAGAGCAATGTTGTAGTTCCCCCATTCAGATGTTTCTGCTGATGTATGCTAGATCAGCGTGTTGCTGTTTTTTACCAATGGAGGCACCAATTAACTTCTATGCAGCAGAAGGAACACATGGTCCTCGATCACTGAATCAGTCCTCATGAAAGCCATCTTCATCACACCACTTGATGTTTTTTTTTTCACAAATGAACTCGACCCATAATAGCTAAACTATAATGACCTTTAACAGTTAAACTGTAATCGTTGAATAGGACTATTTACGGCATGCCAAAACTACATCAGCATATCAAGGCTAATAGTCCTGTGCAATTCTAACAGTTAATTTTTAACAAGGTGCAGCTGTTAATTGAAAACGTCTGCAGGCAACAACCTCACGAAGGTTAGCTGGTTAACACATTGACAAAAGAGTGCAAAGCAGCTGTCAAAGCAAACACTCCGACAACATTTAAAATACCTTTTTCTTGTTTCACAATCACATGTGAGTTATGCCATATAAATATGTCCTATATTATTCTATACTGATTGTAGCAAAAATAAAGAAAAACACTCAACTAATGTTGTAGATCCAGGTAAGACATTAACCATATCTTTTTTTGTCTTATTTCAGACCTTCTACCTGCAATAAAAACTAAAACCTCAGGAATCTTTATTAGTTTTTACTGAACCAGAGCAACATGACCAACAGGAAGTCAGAAGTCCTGCGAAGGATTGTGTCAAAGGACGGTCGTAACAATGTGCGGATTGACAACGTGGAAGGCATGGTCAAACTATACCTGCATGATATCTGGACTACAGTGGTGGACATGAAGTGGCGTTACAAACTCACTTTGTTTGCTTCCACTTTTGTCATGACCTGGTTCATCTTTGGGGTCTTCTTTTACTTCATCGGCATGGGGAACGGAGATTTTGAAGCTGGGCGTAGTTCTAACCACACACCCTGCGTGATGAATGTGGACACGTTCACCGGAGCCTTCCTGTTCTCTTTGGAGTCACAGACCACCATTGGTTATGGTTTTCGTTACATATCTGAAGAGTGTCCTCTGGCCATCTTCACTCTGGTGGCTCAGCTCGTCATCACCGGCCTGGCTGAGATCTTCGTCACTGGGGCCTTTCTTGCCAAACTGGCTCGACCCAAGAAGCGAGCAGAAACCATCAAGTTCAGCCGGATGGCAGTGATCTGCCGACACCAAGGCAAGCTGTGTCTGATGGTGAGGGTGGCGAACATGAGGAAGAGTCTCTTGATCCAGTGTCAGCTGACAGGAAAGCTGTTTCAATCCAACATGACAGAGGAAGGCGAGAAGACACAAATCCACCAGAGCTCTGTAGATTTCTGCATGGACTCCAGTGGAGAATGCCCTTTCCTCATCCTCCCACTCACCTTCTACCATGTTCTGGATGAGCGTAGCCCGTTGGCAGGACTGACAGCAGAAAACCTCCACACGCGAAACTTTGAGCTGCTCATAACCCTCAACGCCACCATGGAGTCAACGGCAGCCACGTGCCAGAGCCACACCTCATACGTACCACAGGAAATTCTGTGGGGTCATGAGTTCAAGCCGGTACTGTTCAGCACCAACAGTGGTCGCTATGTAGCGGATTTCAACTTTTTGGACAAAGTACAAGTCAGCAACGATGCAGCCCTTCATAGCAACAACACGGAAAAGCTGAAAATGGAGACAGTCTATAAGAAGGATTAGTCGAGGCAACCAGTTATTTTGTTATATGTTATAGAAGTCAGTGTATCATCACGGCGATGACCCCAGATTCAAACAATAGTTTTACATTTTGTTATGTGAAGTTTTTTTTTCTTGTATTAGCATTAATTTAATAATAATGTGGAAATCTGGTATAGAAACATTATCTCTGGATATTTTATCTTCTTTTTTTAAGTGTTTTTTTCTACCACACTTTTACATGTTTTGTGTAAAAACATATACAAAGAAACCTTTTCCAGATGGCTCTTATCAGACAGGTCCACAAGCCTGATCAGGCCATTCATCATCTGCTGTTTAGACTGATAGTCCTGGAGAGGGGCTTACAATTTCAAAAAAGCATTTGATTGAACGCAAAGTTATTATACACCCCCTAGTGCAGGATGAGTCATCAACATGTTTTCACTGCTCGTTCCAGTTGTCTTACAACATCAATTTTTGTCATTAATGACAAAGTGACCTTGTTTTTCCAAATAGAGAACTCATAACTTGCAAATAACCCAGAGATTCCAGATTTCTACATCGCTGTGCCCTGTACCAACAGTAGTCAGTCCATTGTCATATTTACCTAATTTGTTTTCGGTCCATTATATTTTCAGTGAAAATAGCACTGAGTTTTCATCATTGATAATCATATTGTTACGGTGAGGTTGATCATGAAATGTTCCGTATATATATATATATGAGGGGAAGTTAGGCTCTTTGCAAAGATTATGGTATCCCTTTAATCAAACCTTTAAACAAACAACTAAAATAAGAATCACACCAAGCAGATCAAGTAAAAAAAGGCAATAGTGACAACATTATGATACTTTAAATTTGCTAAATTCAGGATTTTTTTTCCTGACACACTTGTAATTTAAATCTGACTTCCCAGCTCTCTCTGTGTACCTGGTCTGTAGCACTATACTCTGTCTTCTAAGAGTGTAGTTTCTTTACATAGTGGTATGATCCTATCTTTCCTCGTATTGTGTACAATTGAACTATTGTCTGCCCATCAAAAAAAGTCCCGTCCCCTTCTAAAGATTTGACACTTGGACAGGAATCGGTTCTTCTCGTTCACTACAAAGAATCAGATCTTAGAGCCAGATCATGCATGAACGACACATCAGTACTGAGCGTTGTGACAGCAAAGTAGCGAAAGGAAAAAACAGGGAGCCTCTTTTAATTCATTAGAAAGCGTTGGCTCTCTTGCTCATGACACATCACAAGTATATATGTGTGTAATTCATCAACCGCTGACTGGCTGTTCTCAATGTGCACATTTTTTACAAAAAGGTTTGTGATTTTCTAGTTTTCTGAGACATAATTGGCGATACTTACAGGAGTCATACATTTTTTCTGAGTTGATATTACGGAGCACCAAACAAGAACTAGAAATTACACTAAATTGGCATTGTGAATACTTGAAAAAAAATTATTGTCATTGTTGGTCAGATGCATCAATTTAATCAATTCAATCATCAATTTAAGGATTTATAGTTTTTAGTCTAAAGGTAACTTTTCCAGAATGATTTTCAGTGGAGGGCTTGTAACTGTCTAAGGGTTTATAGTCTCTGTCGGAGTTTCTTGATGGTTTAAATGCTTTTGTCATTTATTTTCTATTGTCTATTTATTTTCCATTAAAGTAAAAAGAAATTATCAGAACCAAATGCATGATTTTTTTTGGTTGTTCCAACACAAATAGCTGCATCATGGTTGGAAACTAGGAAGAAGGGGGAATGTTAGAAATTTGACAAATCTATTAACAATAATGTTTTGATATATTTTATCAGAGATCAAATCATAATATCTTCACATGTGTATTATATTACAATATCAATATTCATTCTTTTATTATCACTAATATTGTCATCTGGTATATAACAACACTACCAATAGACATGTAGGTTATGATGGATGATATGGGATCTGTGATGTAATGAAAATAAAAGAAATCCCTTTTTCTTAGAAAACAAATGTTTTTTTTATTCTGGCTATTTGAAATATTTTAATTCAAGACATGCAGATGCTAGTTTAGTCCCATTTTGTCCCATCCGATGTCCTGCTGGATGGTATGGTTGCGGCAACATAATTCAGATTTGGTTCTGAAGCTAAGGAAGCAGTGGACCTTGTTCTGTTTTCTGGTGGATCCAGGTACTTGGAACTTGTGGGTTCAGGTCTTCAGGTCCTAAATAATGGAGTAATGGAAAGTAAGACAGTGTTCACTCACTGTAAATCTTAGGTGGCTCTGATTAAAACATATATGCAAACTTGTTGCCTCCGAAATTCTAGTTTTTCTTCAAATGAATGATAGAGTACAATTAACTCTATGGTTTTAGTTTGTTTAATTTTTATGAACTTAAAAGTAGGGAGATGTTTTCGAGGAGCATTTTTAACTATATTGCTTAAAATCCCCTTCACACCCTGATTGCAGCCAATTAATTAAATGCTCTAACACAAAAATAAATAATTTTAGTCACCTGTGGAATGGACAGGTATGAAAAAACACCATCCAATCATTTTAACCGACCCGTTCTATTGGATAGTGATATATCTAACTCAATTGCCATTTCCTCCTCCTCCTTTGCGTGTTCCTGTGCTGTTGAGGCGTGGCTTCAGGGGGAAGTCTGAAAAAAGGGGTTTGCACTTTTGCATTGTGTTTTTTCAAAATGCAGCTGCTCAAACGGTTTTTCTAGGATCTCCTACCCTATCTTTAATCAATTTGATTTTGCTGAGGTTGTGGAAGGAACTTGATTCGATCAATTTCACCTAAATTAGAAGAGACTATTCTCAAAATGTTGGTTTTATTCTCAACACACAATGATTTCAAGTAATTACTTAAAGTAATTGATAGACTCAAAATTGTTCTTGCTTTGCAACAGGAAATATACGTTGGTGGGGTTTTGGCTAAAATAATTTCCGACCACAGACATCTGTCACGGTGCAGAAGCTGCCTGAATAATTAGTTGTAAACATATGATGACCAGTAACTGGAGGAAAGTCACATGACACCACCAACATTATACCATTATATATCCCTCATTTTCATCACAATCATCATTATAACAGGTAAACTTTATTTTTATGTCAATGACATATTGTCTCTACACTGAAACTATGGTGAAAGGTGGATTATTGCTGATATGAGATCAATATGGAGACCAGAACATGTTTTCCTGTCTGTTTAGCTGGGAACTGGTTTCCTCACACCAGGAGCTTTGGAGTTAAAGATCATCAAGGTGACATGGGATGATGTTTTTGTTTTTTAAACATTTTTTTATTCCTAAATAATAAAGCAAGAAGATAAAAGAAACTAAACAAGAGAAATTTTTAGCCTGGATGATTGGAAAACGGACATGAAATCAATCAAAACCTTTTTGTGTCATTTGAATTATTGATGAACCACATTAGTAAAAAAGAAAAAAGTACTTAAAATGATTGTGTAATTTCAACTATTGCTAATTTGTCAACACTAAAAGTACAAGGTTTCATACAGTGATTAATCTCTAATTAGTTGTTTATAGAAGTGAAAAGCATTGTGGGAACTGTGACATACATTCATTATTTCAACATTTTGCCCTCCAAATTTCATATTATTTATTTAAGAGTAGCTTTCTTAATAAAAATAAAATGTATGTGTCCCAGTGCTTGATGGGATGGCTTATTGCTACTAATGGCTGAACAGAAATGGTGGATATTCCATTAAGTCAAACACTTGTCCAATTTGGAGGTATATTAAAAAAGTGAGAATATATAATAGTATTAACTCTATGAAAGGTTACTGTCACCTCACTTCACCAAGAACTTGGAGTTCTGCTATGCTGAGAAAAAGAAATTCTGAATGAAATTTTAAATGATGATTTTTGCTGATTTCAGACCTGAGCTGTAATACTGAAACGGACCTATAGCACTGGACAAGGAGAAAGTGAATTTGAGGTTAAAATTGTGAATGTTCATGTCTTTTAAAGGACAATTCAGGTCCAAACAGCAGCTCTGCCGTCTCAGCTGTTGTCAACTGTTGCCTTCTGTTGTGGCAACATTTCACAGCAGCCTGTGAACTCACACGGGCTGGTGGTAATTGTATGTAGTCCAAACAATCCTTCAAACCAAAGAAGTTTGATCTTTTACTGTCAGGGACGGAGATGTCACACTTTGATCAACAGGAACTTTAAACTATGCAGGATGCATGAGGGTATCAGTGTTATGTTTTAACTGATAAAATAGCATGTCAGATATCTGTAAAAATCCTTTATTGTAAATCAAGTTTATAGATTTATTGTGAATAGTTTATCGATTTGTTTAACCAGTAAATGTGTACATTTGATGAGCAAAATACTGGTTGTATCTAATTGTGGGTCATCATGATATCAGTGGGCATAAGAATATGTTAACTCCACGACCATGCAGGACAGACTCACTGCTCTCTGCAGCTAGGTGGAGAAATGTGTGCAGTCAAACAAACGAGTTAATCCGATTTTTTTTTTTGTGTAAAAATGCAACATTATGCACCCTTTAAACTACGCTTAGCTTGAAAATCAAACTGAGGGCTGCTTCCCAGCACTGTGGTGTTGGAGCTTCCTATTTCCCATTCATTTTATATTTCAGTTTTACATAGTTTTATACCATCTTCTCTAGTGTCTTATTTCCCCTGATGCGATTAGTGAGGGTTAGGACAGCGCTCTTGATATATCATGCATGGGTGGTGTGTGTGTGTGTGTGTGTGTGTGCCGGGGGTGGGGACTTTTGTTTTTGATGTAAAGCACTTTGAGTTGCATTTTTATGTATGAAAAAGTGCTCTATAAATAAAGTTTGATTGATATTTCCTACCGTATTTATACAACAATTAACTAATTCTGTGAGCAACAACTTAAAATACTCAATTACAAAAACCTTAATGCACCGTTTCAACATTCAAAGACAAATGTCAGAGATAATATCTCAGCCTCTGAACGTCTCTAGGGTGAAATTGATTTCTGATGTAAACGGAAGTCCTCCTTTTATTTTGAAGGTTATGACCGGATATTAATTTATTGTTTCTATCATACGGAACACACAGGCTGTTAGATGTAAAGACTGATTCTGTTTAGTTTCTGTATTTATTGCATTAAGAAGAAGGAGCCTGTAACGGAAGAACAGTCATCAAGCGGTCTGATCTGCGCAGACATGAGCGTCACTCTAGATATTAGACTGAAAAGAGCAAACAAAGTGTATCATGAAGGGGTAAGTTACCTATAGTCTCCCAGTAACCAGCTTGTGTAGCCTATTCAGCTAACGCTAACCAATAACTTTAGATCTGGTCAGAAAACCAGTATAGTGTAACACTTGCCTGCTTGCTACGTAGGTGCTCGCGCTCACATGACCAGCGGCTGGTTGGTGGGTGTTTTGACTACTTCAGATTCAGTGCCGCCAGTGGACCAACATCAAGATTTGAAGATCAAATTTGTCATTTTACATCACAGGATTGTAAACAGTTCCTCAAATAGTAAAATGAAACAAATTGAAGCAAAAAAACAAAAACAGAAGAGTAAGCTGGTTGGAGAAGAGGTTCAAACTGTTAGCTAAAATTGCTAAACACAGTGAGTGGACATGTTTACACCAGATAACTACTGTCAGAACTGATACTGCTTCTAGTTTATACATGACTATGATGTGTATCTTTGTTTGTGTAAAGTAAAATCTGTACTATTAAATATTAATACGCTCAAAACCTTAAGTTAACACTAAGTCTAGTGTTAATGTTACCACATCTGATATTACTTCTACTATGGACCAAAGTTTTATGATCCACTGATGGATTCATTCTGCCTGCACATATTGAGATGTGTATTTATTTGTTGAGGCTTTTGTGGAAGTATTGCTGAAAGTCCAAAGATGAGCTAATGAGAAGCAGATTTCAGAGTAATACTGGCGGTGCTGGTTGTGGTTGACTGTAGATCTGCACCCTGTGACCACTATGGGACAAAAGCAGACATGCTCATTACTCCAGTAATGCTACTCCATCGCAGCTGAGACAGGACCTCACAGTGTTGTTGTGTGTGTGCAGGAAACTGTGGCTGGTGTCATCATGCTGTCATGTAAGGAGCCCATGCAGCATCATGGCATCTCTCTCAGCATGGAGGGGCTAGTTAACCTGCAGCTGAGCTCCAAGAGCGTCGGCGTCTTTGAAGCGTTCTATAACTCTGTCAAGGTGAGCCACGAGCCCTTAGGTGTTGAATAACTTCCCTTCTCTGTGTCCATACAATCAAATTTCACTGGGCCTCAGAGTCAAATCTCTAAGTCTGTACCTTTTGAAATAAATGTACTGTTGTGGAGTATTAATCAGAATGTGATGTGCTGCAGCCCATCCAGCTGATCAGCAGTAACATTGAAGTAGCCAAGGCAGGAAAAATCCCAGGAGGCAAAACCGAAATTCCGTTTGAGTTCCCTCTTCACACAAAAGGCAACAAAGTGCTGTACGAGACGTACCATGGCGTGTTTGTCAATGTTCAGGTGAGTTTGAATGTGAGATTGTGGCCACTAAATACCTGCAGTCCAGTTTGTTTGATCTCAACAAGTAAACTAAATACATTCAGAAATCAATAATAAACAAAATCGGGTACCTTGGTGCTATAAATATGAATGAAATTTTCCACCTCTCCCAATAATAAAAATGTCACAAATTATATCTGTAGTTGGAGTATCTGGTTTGAACCATTTCTTTGTAATTACTCTTCTAGCTGCAACGCTCAGGATCCAAACAAGTAAACAAGTACAAACTTGTTAAATGTTATCTTTCCCATTTTATAAAAAAAAAACCTGGCTCTTCACCAGAAAAGGTAACCACAGGTGTGGACATTGTAATCATTGCAGTAATATGATGAATGTTAACCACTTTACTAATATTACATCTGGTCGTAAGTTTGTCATTAATTTATTTATCAATTGCATTACTTTGTACGTTGTTTACAGACTTGAATGTCCATGTGCTTGTTTTTGTATTGGGAGAACAAAGCGTAAACTGAAGGTCAAACTGGCTGAGCATAAGCATGCCATAAGAATCCTCAACATCCCATGGCTGTTCATTATAAAGATGTAAAACATGGCAGTTGTAACTCTTTGAAGATATCAGGTATAAAACTCAATCAGAGGTGGAGATAGGCTGAAAAGACTCCTGCAAAGAGTCATTCTGGATTTTTATGATTGCACTCTTGTTTAACTGTTGATTCTGCTGTGTCTTTGATAGGTCCTTAGAGAAAAAAAACAATTTCTACCATTAAGCTTAATCTAAGCTCTACCACTGAACTCAGATCGCTTTCCCTTATTTAGTTTTATCATGTGCAGATGCTGAATGTGGAAACTCAAAGAGCAGTTCTTCCCAATGAAACATCATTTTTTTATCTTGACTATAATTCCTAGTTCTGTATAAAGGACTTTGGGGTTTTTGGAATGGCCCAAAATAAAGGAAAGTGATTGGTTGGCTGAGAGCCACAATGTTTTTCACAAAGCTTTTAGAGAAGCCTTGTAAGTTTTCTGAACTGGAGTGACTCCTGCCCAATGTTCTCCAAGAGGCTCAATTTGTGATTTTTGTCCACTGAGATTCACAATATTTCCACCAGTGTTCCTCTCAGATCTGTTGGATTCCTCCTTACATCTGTGCCTTGTAAAGGTTGTACTTATCACAAAAATACTGTCCTCCTCCAATTTGATGTTTTTTGTAATATTATTTATTAAATTCTGGGTTTAAATGATCATCAAGCTGTTTTATTCTATTTTTTTTTATCTACAATGAATTTTATAAAACAACCCAATGTATTTAGATCAATCACAACACTTCCTACTATAAACTTGGGGTGTGTTTTTTCTCCAGTACACCCTTCGCTGTGACTTGAGGCGCTCACTGCTGGCCAAGGACCTGAGTAGGAACTGCGAGTTCATCGTTCACTGTCAGGTGAGCGAACACCTCCTCCCAATGTGACAAGGTGGAAGGTTTGTTTATAAAACAGTTTATTATTTTGACTTAACTGTGCTGATCTTAAGCTTTAATTGATTTTCTTTCTGCACCTTGAACTTGAAAGGACAGATTTAGTTAGATCCTCTTTGATTTTCAGCCACAGAAAGCTAATGTTGTTCCCACTCCGGTCAACTTCACCATCACTCCCGACACCCTGCAGAACATCCGCGAGGTGAGAAAATTTTTTTTCTTTCAGCTTAATTTAAATCAGACCTGAAAGGATAAACATGTTGTTTTTTTATCTCCAGAGAGGTTCACTGCCAAAGTTTCTGATCAGAGGTCATTTAGATGCCACCAACTGTGTGATCAGCCAGCCGCTGACTGGAGAGGTGGTGGTGGAGAACTCAGACGTCCCCATCAAGAGTATTGAGCTGCAGCTGGTTCGCGTGGAGACCTGTGGTGAGTTCATACTGTCAGAGGACTGTTGTTATGGTAACGGCAGAGATGCAGGTTTCCTCAGTACCGGCTGTGTTCAGGTTGCGCTGAAGGATACGCGAGAGATGCCACAGAGATCCAGAACATCCAGATAGCTGAAGGAGACGTCTGTCATGGCCTCCCGATTCCCATCTACATGGTCTTCCCCAGGTTGTTCACCTGCCCAACACTGGAGACCACCAACTTCAAAGTGGGTCAGTAAAACCCTCCTGTCTGGGATGATGTTTCATTCCCTCATAATACACCCTTCTACAGCTGCAGGATGGCCTCTTATCTCAGTTCATCATTTCTGTCTTTCAGAGTTTGAAATTAACGTCGTCATCGTGCTTCATGACGATCACCTGATCACAGAGAATTTCCCTCTGAAGCTCTGTAGAGTCTAAACGTCTCGTCAGCTCATCGCAGGCCTGCGAACAAAACTCCACAACAGGGACCAGGTCCGTTTCCATGTAGAGATCTGGACCAGTTTTCCATGCACCAGCTCCTGTGAAGCTCATCAAGTGAATCAAAGAGCCAAATACATTATAACTCAAGAGCCATTCAGAATCCAGATTTTCATCCATACATGTAGATAAAATTTGAATTTAAGTACATATTTTTGAAAGCCTTTTACATTTTTGCTGGCCATCATCATCAGTTGTGTGTTGACTCACTCTGAATTCTTGGCATATTTGCACCTAATTATGTGGAAACTTTTGAGACACGCATACTTGACATTTTTATACCTTGAAGCCGTGAATTAAAAAAAAAGCAGTGAATGGTGTTACAACCCAAGTCCACTGTGAACAAGTAAAAATCACAATGATGAATTATTTACAGCTCTTTTCCCTTTGGAAGCCATCAAACCCTGCAGGTGTATCTTCACCACAAACCAGTTAGACCAGCTCCAGTTTTCATCAAATCAACACATCTAAGTTTGTAAAAGTTCCTTGATTTATAAAAGTTTTGTATAAATATGTTTATGGGTCTGGACTGAAGAAATTTTTATTTCTTATTGTATGAGTGGATTAAATGAGTCAGAACAGAAGTGTTTTTACTTTTTTAATTGAACTTTTTTCAACAAAGCCAATGACACACATTTAACAGATTATAAGCTAATGCAGGTAGGTAGGTAGCAGTTTAAAATAAAGCATAATAAAAGACCAAGTTTTAAAATAATCCAACTGGCTACCCTAAAGTTTAGTTTTACCAATATATATCTTCCAGTTTTAAAAGTTTAAAATCCTAATGCGGAGTTCTGCATTTTAACTTTTTACCAGGTGCACACAATTAAATCTCACATTGTTCCTTTTCCTCGTGGCAACATTTGGGGCCGAGGAGCATCTGTAACCTGCTTCTATGACAGATACGAACATACAGGACATGGCCTCCAACACAGTTTTATTTCTTCAGGGTATAAACTGGTGACTCTGCATGCATGCACACACACAAACATAATAACACAAAAGAGTTGAAAGCAAAACATCACAGTTAAACAAAAATCAGTAAAAATAAAAATAAAAGATGTGTTGGCAGTGATGGGGGCGGGGTTAAGACATCATGGAGCTTGGCGTCTCCTGCCAGCCAGCGCGGGGAACTCTTCAGGCAACAGTGCGTGGTTTCTGCAGGTGGGACAGGTATTCTGCTCCCTCAGCCAAGACCTGATACACTGAACAAGCAAAATGGCACATTAGACTCGGAAACAAGAGCATCCACGATTCAGCTGCACTGGTGTTCCTGCTCACCTCATGATGGAAGCCGTGTCTGCACTCCAGAACGCAAGTTTCATCTGGACTCATGTCTTCATGACAGATGATACACGGGTCCTCCATGTTCAGCTGCAAAAAAACCCACTGTTAGGTCCAACCACAACACCACAGAAACTCCAACAATATTTCCTGAACAAGATCAGCTGGTGACGTTAACAGAAGATGACGTTCGGTTGCCGGAATTACTTAGAGCACCAAATGTGTGCAAGTCCGCAAAATTATTTTATAAACCTATTTCATGAACTGAAATTGGAAACTATAAAAATCTAACAACATTATAACTGCAGGAAGCTTTTTCAGAGTAAGAGGACTTGCAGCAGTGTTTTTCAACATTTTTGAGCCAATGGGCAAACGATGATGAATCAACAGAGATTTCAACTAACAAAAAAAAAGAAAATATTAAAGCCGCGAGCGGCGATGGAGGCCCTCGCACCTCTGGCGCCGCTTGGCCTATTGCACCGCCTCGTCCCC
>JAOXYM010000016.1:28470898-28490880 GCA_028567055.1 Leptatherina wallacei | reverse complement strand
AGGTTTGTAGACAGTTATCTTGTCTGAATATTGTGTTATTGTACACACTACTGTAATATATGCTACTGTTAGCCCTGTTATTTATTTTGGTGGAACCTTTTATTATTTTACATTGGAAAAATACCGAGTTGAACCGGAAATAACACCAAACGTTCTGAGTGAATTGGAGAGAGAGAAATCTCAGCCCTGGTTCATTATTCAGAAATGGCCCATACTTCACACCTCATAACAACAACATCTTTACTGCTGACCTCCCCCACCACTTCTAGACTAAGGGGCCATTCGGTTCCAAGCAGGAGCAGGTCAAGAACCAGTTCCAGGGACCCCGAGACTGACTGTGACCACCAAAAAATTCAATCCCAAAAAGGAAACCAGGGCACCGACACCACACAAGTGTAACCGCATTGGATCACTTTTCACTTTCACATCAGCAATGATGAGCAAATAGGAGTTTTTTTGCACTTATGGTGCAATTTTGACATTTGTATCATAGTTACAGGCTTCATTTTTTTCCTCAGTATCCCCAAGACCCTAAATAACAATTCTATACTGTCTAAAAAGTTGTTTATTGCAGTTCACTGCATTTTCAGTAGATTGTTGTGAAACTTGTTTTCTGTTTTATTTTTTACTTTCTCTTTATGATTCTATAACTTTTATATCATTCATGTGACACCAGTGCATCATGAATATCATGAAAGCCCAGGTTGTCCGGAAAGAAAAGATGTATACTTGATTGTGCATTACAGATGACTGCTTTATCAGCAATAATATACAAAAAGTACCAGGTGAGGAAAATTCCCTAAAACACCCCTCGACCTTGAAGGGTTAATAAAGGACTTTGGATCATTTTTTTTTCTTGTTTTTTTCTTGAGTCAGGCTTTAAAAAAAGGTCAATAGTGGGGGTTTTGTGCCAAACACACTTGTTGGAATTGTGGGCACAAAGTCCAACCTTGGTCTCATCAGACCAAAACACATTTTCCCTCGTACTTTAGGGAGACTTGGTGTATTTTTGTGCAAAAAGTAGCCAGATCTGAACATTATTCTTTGTCAGGAAAGGCTTCTGTCTCGCAATTCTTCTTCATAGTCCAGACAAGTGGAGAATACAGGAGATTGTCACATGTAACACACAACCTGTACTTGGCAGAAAGGGTGTCCACACTTACTCAACCAGCTCATTGAATGTTTGTTATTTAAAAAAAAAATCTTATAAAAATTTTTTCCCCTAGAGATTTGTTTTTAACTCAAACTGCACAGATCATAGATCACATTAAATATGGGAAAAATCTGGAAATGATTAATTGTAGTCTCATCTTTTAACATCACAAAAACACGCCATTTTAACACGGTGTGAAAACTTTTTATATTCCCTCCATCTCAGTTTAACATAATAATCACACACAAGCAGCTTTATAAATCCTACTAGATTCTTACATTTTTTTACTAAACATAATCACACCCCAATCTAGGCGTGTAATGATGTGATTTATGTGTCTTCTTGTTTATGAATATGTCCATTTTACCTTTTTTCCATAAAACCATGACAAACACACATCTGTAATCCAACCCAAACATTTATATATCTACCTCAGCAGCCGAAATGTTCCTTTCAAGTTCTTCAACTTTGGCTTTACAGCCGTTCCTTCTCGTTTCCAGGTCTGGATTTGGGAATCTGCAAAGATAAAGGACATCCAAATGATGCATCCACTTAATACTGTTAGGAAATTTTTTGGTGTAACAGACAGAAGCAGGAACAAAGATGGAGAAAATGAGATGAAGATGGTTGGTCGAGCAGGTTGTCCAATATCGGAGGGTTGGCGGTTAAAACTCTGCTCCCCCCAATCAACTGTTGTTGTGTCCTTGGGCAAGACATTTCACCCTCCTTGCCTCCAGTGGTGGCACCACTGGTGTATGAATGTGTATGAATGTTCGGTGGTGGTCAGAGAGGCCGTTGGCACACATTGGCAGCCACGTTTCTGTCAGTCTGCCTTTGAGTGTCCTAAAAAGCGCTATGTAAATCTAATCCATTATCATTATTAAACATAAGGATAAACTATTAAAAAAAGTGTTCTTAATATGAAGCCATAATTGGTTGGAATCAAAAGATGATTATAACAATTATGAAAAGTAATTCCCATCCCATCATTATGTAAGAGACAGCCCCACCCTTCTTTGGTTTACAAATTACTGTAAGTGCACTTTCAGCAAGGCTTTGCTAACCGTCGCCTAGGAGTAACTTTAATTTGGATGGGTTAGAAATTTCCTTTCCCCTACTTGGGCAGCTAGGAGATCGCTTTAACTTAATTCAGGAGTGATTCCACTCCTCTTACCTGTGTACTACTTCATCCAGTTTAGTCAACAAAGCCTTGGTGTCTGCCAGCTCTCTGTAGAGTCCATACAATCCCTGATCCCGGCTGCTTTCCACAACTGACAGCTGCAAGGAGCGAAGCAAGTAGTTAAAAGATATGTTTGTAATAAGAAATTTTAAAAAAAGACTTATTAAAGTCGCCCACCTCCCTACCCTGCCGGAAAATGTTGGGTTATGCAAATGTGAAGGACATGTTTTACCAAATGTGAGTGATGAAGATGTGCGAGCTACCTGAGCTGTGTGAGACCTCCTAGTGGCCGATGTAAACAGGGACTTGCAGCGCTTGATCTCGTCCTCCAGACTCATTTTCTCTGCTGCTGACTGATTGCTGAAGGAGCAATGAGAATGATATAAGAAAGAAGTCTGCTGAGGTTTTAATAAATCCTTCATTCGCCTCCTGCTCACAGCTTACCTCAGCTCCAAGAAATCCCTCAACTTGGCTTCATAGCTGGTTTTCTTCTCTCGGATGTTCCGAGTTAGACTAAATAAATATTCAGAAACAAACACTTAATGCAGAGTTCAAGCTTTATATTCTAAGAGCAAATGCATGTGGCTCAGACTTACCTTGCCTGTTCCTCAACCAGCTGCTCGATCCCAGTCTTCAGGGACTTCAGTACCTCCTGGTTGGCTTTCTTCTCCTTCTGGTCTTTTTTCACCTCCTCCTCCAGCTTCTGCTGGAACATCACCAGCTCTTTGTTGGTCACCTAAACAGAAAAGCAGAAATAAAAGACACTTTTGTCATTTAAATCAGAATCATACATAGGTACATGAAATTAAACGAGGAAAAATTAAACAAATTCAGTATCATTTCAACAGTTTTAAACGTACTTGTATATTTGTAGTTATCTTCTTTATGTCTTCCTCAAGTAAAATGATGTCTTCTCTGCTGTTTGGATTCTCTTTGTCACAGCCATTTGCCAATTTCTCGATCTGTTTCTCCAACTTCTTGATGCCCCTCTCCATTTTGTTAATGTCACCCTGAAGAGAAAATGATAGTATGACAGTCCATAACTCACTAATTACGGTGCTGAGTGACAGTGGAAAAAATCCAATAATTTAAGTTACATGTTTCAAGATGTTGGAATTACTCACATACCCTCTTCTATGAAATGCTATCTAGTCCTTAGTGGGTGTCATCCTGGACAACACACTTTCTTTGACTCCACACATCAACAATTCTGTTCATATACTGCAACTAGTACAAAATACAGCAGCTGGCATCATTACAATGACTCCATCTACTCCCCACATCACACCTGGTTCCCCGTCACCAATATAAAATATAAATCAATCCCGTGAACATACAAGGCCATCCACAACCTCCCAATTCAAACATTTCTGAACTTCATATCTATACAGTGCAACTTCCTCACTTTAGGTCACACCTGGAAACCCACCTACTCAGGCTTCTCTCTCTCCGAGTTGGCACCTGGACAGTATCTGAACAGCTGATATTTGCATTGATGTTTATTCCTTTATTTCTATTTTTTTGCCATTATTTAGTTATCTTTTTTAATTGTAGCTGTTGCAGCAGGAAAAGAGGTGGTGTGCTGGAGGAAACCTGCGGCAGCTTTGTGTTTCTCCTCCGATTGATGGTGCATCAGCACTTTTTCCCCCATTACCGTAGCATAAATAAAGTGCATGAATGCACTTGCACAAGCCAGGCAGGTTAAGCTTTTTGCGCCACAACCCCACTATCGTTCCATGCTCCCCCAAGCCAAGCTCCTCTTCATTTACTTTAACACCACTGTTATTAGTAAATACATCCAACCCCCAATCTGTGTCCTGATCCACATGGATACAACATACAAAGTCTGATGTTACAGAGAACGAAGGTCTACGTTAAAAAGGACGCTTAAACTCTTATCCAAAATATTTAACCATAAGCTATCCACCAAATTATTAATTCATTTGTTTAAAACAACAGTTATTTGTTATTTGACAGATTTTGACATCTTAGAATAACTCAGTATCTCAAACAATCTCTGGAATTATCGATTTTGGCAAGTCTCACTAAATTCAGTTAGTGGAATTGGGTGAGAGCCCAAACAAATAAGTCAATCAATGCCCCTCCAGCTGCAGTTAATGCATGACGGCACATTAACTTACCTGACATTTCTCAAAATTCTCATAAAGTTCCGTATTCACTGCCACACTCCTCAAGGTCTCTTTAAATGTCTGTAAGAAGGAGAAGAAAATATAGATCCATTTAAAATTGAAACTTCGACAAGATGATATTCCAGTGAGTTTAACTCCAGCTGTGGAGAAATGTTTCGTTTACCTGCACCGATACGTTTCTTCTCAAGACGTTTTCATCAGGTGTCCCAGAGGCAACTCTGCTTGAAACTGAATCCGTTTCCAAAACTCCATCAATCTCAAAGCTATCAAGATCCAGCTCCTCAAAACCATTTGGCAGAGAGTGAGTAGCTTGGTCCATGTAGCCATTAGTCCATTGGAAAAGGGAGTCATTTCCTTGGAAGCCAGACTTGTATGGATTTGGGAGGATGGGATTGATTTCACTGTGTGGAGATGAATAATTCTCCAGACAGCTTGTGAGATCAGCTGATATGTCTCCATGCAAAGTAGGAGATGAAAAATAATGTTCAGGATCAGCTATTTCGTCCAGGTCATCCAGGCTTGTCCCGTGTGCAGCCTGTTGCATGGAAACGGCATGTCTGGCCAAGCCAATACATCTCCCCATCTTTATGAAGCGAAGAGACTCCAGCAGGAAGGACTCAAAGCCACCAACTTCTTCAAACTTCTGCCGAGCCACGGCAGGGAAATGTTCCAGTTCACCCACCAGCAGAGGGTCGCTTGCCATCAGAGGACCGTGCTCCTCCAAGATCTGAGCAAAGTAGCTGCAGAGAGACAATCAACATGCTCATATCATACAGATGGACAGTCTTCAGACTGTGTCATAGATCTGAACCACGTGTTCACTTTGCAACATCCAGCAGCAATGATGAGCTTCATCCCAACACCGAAGTGTACTCATGTGAGGGTTAAGTTCAAAGCTCAGACTTGATCTATTCCTACAAATAGGCTTTTTTGTGGGTGTGCCTAATCTGATATGTCAGATAGAAAATAATCACAATGGCAGAGCTCCACACGACGCTGCCAGAGTTCCTTTTCAACTTTTTGGATCTACCAGAATGACAATTTATTTTTTCAATTACAAAGTTCAGTACAGTTTTTTTTTTTTTTTATCTTTCCACCGAACTGGACCGATACTACTCAAAACCTTTTTTGAAACTACCTTAGTTGTGGTTCCAAGCATCCTAAGACGATACCATTTGGTGACGTTGAACCGTTGAAGAGCGTTGATTGGTCAGAGAATCCTAACCTTCAAGCTTTAATAACTCCAGCTTCACACACACGACGACATACTTCCTTGTTCAATAAGGTCATTTAAAAGTCCCAAGGCCATTTGCCTCAGACAAAGAACTCAAATACACAATACCTCTTGAAACCTTTTAAACTCCTTCTCCATTTAGCCAACTTATTTATTAGCTGAAGGGAATTCTGTCCCACATCTCTTTTTCATTTTGTTGTTCATGTCTGAAGTTGTTCCATTTTTAATTCTTTGGTGCATGGTTAAAGCTAGAGTTGGTAATGTTGGAGAGCTAGTGGCACCTCCTCCAAGTTCCTTCCCCTCTCATCAATGCTCCGTTCAAAGAGTGGTCATTCCTAAAAGCAGTTCGACTTCTGGCTGTCCGGTAAAATGTTCTTAATTCCAAACCTCCTGGTTGCTCCTTTTGCACGGAGGCATTTGGAGAATTTAACACTCGCAGTGAAGCTGCATAAAAACTGCATTTTAAAAAACTTTTTTGCAAAGATTGTTGCTGGACAAATTCTTAGGAGACAATCAAACATTTTGGCAACTGCTTCAGTAAAATAAGCTTACATTTAAAATGTTTACAAACAAAAAGATTGTAACATTGTTAAGTCTTTCACTATCAAACATTGCTGATTGATGTGTTGTCACTGTGGATGATTAATACTTTTGTTAAAGCCTTTAGCCGAGCAACAGCTGCATATTTAACCATAATAAATAATCTCATTTGCAGTCTATTTCTTTCAAAATGTGTGAAGTAATTACAAAAACCACTAAAGCGTATAAACACTAGACTTTCAGTGGCACTTACTCATACAAACACTCTTTTGTTGGGTCTGGGTTGTTGTCCAAAATCTTTTTATAGTAAGTTCCTTGTCTTGTGCTGTTGTACTGGTCCTCAAAATCAGCCACTTGTTCTCGAAGGTGACTGGGCACAGTGAACAGGTCATTGGGGTGTAGGAATGATCTGTCAACAGAAAGCTCAGTTACCCCAGTCTTAGATTACAGGAACAATCTAAGCGTTCAGGAGGATAAAAAGGACTTACAAAGAGTCATCTTCAAAAAAGTCTTGGTCCCACTCCTCTCTGGGAGTTACTCCTCTCACCCCCGACAAAACATTAAGACCCTGTGAGGAAGTAAACAGGAAACAGATCAGAATGATGGAACAATGATGTCGTCATTAAAAGGGAAAAAAATATAATAAATCACATTTTCTAACCTTTTGCTCTCTGTGTCTTTTTTTACGGCCTCGAGTCTTACCCCTTATAGGAGAATTCTGAAATAAAAACATGCTCAATGAGCAACTAAACTGGAAACATATTTTCTTATTGTAAACATTAAATCACCTTAAAAGAGGTTCAACTTTGGAGAAATCAACTTCAATTAGAAACATTCAACAACTTTTTAAGGCTACCTTTTAAAGGCCCTTATATCAACGCTTATGCAATCGTGTTTAGTAGAAAAAGGCTTACAATTAATTAAGTAGAAGAATGTATTGACATTTTTTTTTAGTCGGTGCCAAAATTAGTGAGAAAAAATTTCAATCATCTCCCAAGAAATGATCGATCCAATTCAAGTATTGGTCAAGAGCAGAACAAACTTAAGACAACTTCTGCCATGAAATTCCTGCAGTCAACCCTCGTCTCATCATTCTGCCTGAGGCTCAGGCTGCAAACAGAAAAGATGCAACATTTTCACTGCATCCAACTTCAGATTTGAACCCGTTAGTAATGTTTGTGTCCATTTAAAATGGATGGTGTGTGCAGCTCCCGATGTGCCTATCGGGGTATGAATGTGTGTAGTTGCATTTAGTGCTGTATGAGTGTGTGAGTGAATCTGACATGTAATGTGAAAGTGTTTTGAGTGGTCAACATGACTAGAAAAGCGCTGTACAAGTACAGTCCGTTTACCATTACTGATACTTCCTGAACTAATCCTTTTGAAAATTCAACTATCACAAGAGGAGACTAGCGATGGTATAATTTAGCCTTCTTTAAAAAGATAAATAAAATCTTGATTTAAACTCATTTTTATCATCTTTGAGTTGTTTTTTCCATTGTATATAAAAAATGCCCTCAGTTCCACAGAAGCATTGCAAAGGCGAAGCGGTTATGCAGAGCTTTCCGCCTTGCACCCCGTGCCACCTGGAGGGTTTCAGGGCAGAGAATCTATATCTAACTTGCTATAAAAAGATTTTATAAACCCAGACCCAACAGCTGGATTCTCCAGTTTACTTGATCACACAAGGATTCTAACATCGGAAAGTGGAAACATTTGGTCTGTTGGTTGGGCAGTGAGATAAATGAATAAAGATTAAAACAGAAAGTGGATGAAAGCATGAACAGCCAATCAGAAAAATGTCTCTCATTGACAGATCTGACGTCAATTTGGCCAAACTCAATCCACTGAAAGAGAAAAACAAAAATTCATGACAGAGCAGACAATGTTTTACACAGTGAAAACAAAAGAGTCAAACATTCACCAATGCATAAGATGTTCCCAGTGGCCTGCTGTTGTGTTGGTATGAGGGTCTGAACATATCTTAAATGATTCTGGTAATTTGGCAACCTCTCACATAATATTTAATCTCTGATCAGAGATCACACACTGAATTTATACGAGGTCTACAGGAGCATCCATGTTGAAATATTTCACTGAGACAGAAGACACTGGTTAATACGGTGATAACCTTTTCGGTTTTCAGTCCAGCAGGAATTTGCGATGTGATTGCAACAACGGATGCAAATTCAGCCAATCCTCACAATCTGCACATCTCTGCAACTATGTCCAAACACTACAGCTGTAATGTAACTTAGACAAATTTCAGCTCTCCTCTGTATTACCTGATACACATACGCTAGCAACTTTACTTCTGCGTTTCTAGTTATTAACGTGTGAAAGAAATGAGTCCCATCTAAAATCACCATGAGACAACTTACATCTCACTTCTCCAGTTCTAAGCAGCAGCCAAGGTCTGATCCCAGACTGAGGGTCTGTTGCTACATGTCCACTCTTCTCTGACAGTCAACCGGTCGTCTAATAAAAGCCTAAAACTACTTCCCAACTGTTGAACATGAAAGTGGAGGTAAACCGTTAGCGGTGTGCAACATTCTGCCAGATGACAACATTTTTCTACTGCCAGGATGGGCGAACATGTGGACCAGCACATTTCATTTGTTAGTTTATCACTTAACACTATTTTGTTTACTAAAAGGTTAAAATACTTTAGGTTCGTATGTTGGCGCGCTTATGTTTGGTCTGATCAGCAATTTAAATCCCTCTTTGTGTCCCGTTTGGTAGATCGATTTGGTTGTTAGGTTAGCCGTTTCTTTTGTTTGAAGTTACTTTAGCCCCTTTAAACCTTGCTCTGAAAAGCGGTAATGTTGCAGACTTTGTCTTTAATCCTGTTTGCATTCAGACAAACATTCCACTCTTTTCCCTCGAAGCTGTAGCCGACATTTATCGGCTAGCCCCCCATGTCAAAGTTGTTTTGCATGAACACACAAGACAAGTTGCAACACAAAGACGTCCTACCCTGCTTCGATCCTGGACTTACCTGGAACATTTCCCCATACCTGAACGTAGACAGGACGTAAAAAGTCTGCAAGGAAGCGATGTGTTTGAAAAGCGAACTCTGGTAAAAGAGCGTATGGACTTTACCGCAAAAATTCCGCAATGCAAGTCTAAAAGCGGCTTTTGGGTAACCATTACGACTTTGGTTTGGTTTATTTATATATATATATATCTATATATATATATATATATATATATATATATATCTATATATAGATATATATCTATATCTATATATCTATCTATCTATATATAGATATATATCTATATCTATCCATCTATCTATCTATATATAGATATATATCTATATCTATCTATCTATCTATCTATCTATCAATTATTTTTCAGGGTAATTAAAACCCGTTCATTTGAAGGTATCCATGTCCCTCACATCCTCCCGTGACCATTCAACTTGTTCAGTTGTTTCCTTTTTTTAAAGAAAAAATGTCCTTGGCACTTTAAAACTGTTTACTGTAAAAAGTCATACAAAACCATCTCCCACCAAGCTGTACATTTGAGGTATTTTAGTATGCATTCTAAAAGCTGTGGGATGACTTTTTAGACTTAATTTTTTTTCAATCAATCAATCATTAAAATGTACTGTATACGCCCGCGCGAGCACTGAGGTTTGAGGGCCAGTTTTTACTGGTAATACCCAAGACGAGGCTTAAGACCAGGGGGGACAGGGCTTTTTTCTGTGGTCAGCCCCAGATTCCGTGACACCCTGATCCCCATGTCAGCACAGCCCCCACTTTATTCTTTGGCTTTTAACACTAAGTGAGCCGTGTGGTCCTCTGTGTCTTCTATCCATTTCATTTTACTTTTTATTTACCTTCTATACTTTATGGTATGATTTTATTTAATGTATTGTGGTATATTGATTTTGTGTGCAACCCTTTTGAAACATTTTCGTTGTGAAATATAAATAACCCGATTAATTTTTTTAGCTAAACAACACAGTTTTTGGTTGAATGTTAAGCTTATGTATGGAGGAATTTTGGAGTGGGAAACATCAACCTAAGAAAATTTCAAAAGACTTACATTTTCATTTTCATCAGACTTTTTTAACACTGAACAATGTCCATCTGAAAAACAAAGCACAAAGTCAAATCATAAGGAGAAACCAACTTCAGACCACATGTTTGTCCATTTTAAAATACGTACCCATCATATCAAAATATTCATCCAGTATAGAGTGGCAGGACACATAGTCATCTCTATGCTCCTCAAGAGTCCAGATAAAAAGTCTCATGTCATGTGGAGGGGCCTGTTTTAGGTACTCAGTCACAGTCAAGCCAATGCTTGAAAAAACCTCCGGTCTAGTGTCAAGTTTCTCTATAATCATCTCCTGCAGCGGTTCAAAGTTAAGCAGAACGCCAAGATCCAGCTGCTCCAAGTGTCCTGCATAGCGTTCAATGAAAGTCTGAGCTGCATTCAAACCTGAAAGTAGGAAGCAGGAGGTCAGGGATTCAAATTCAGACTTCAAATGAGATTCAACTGAGTTTAAAGACTCTTACATACTCCACGAGAAGCGAGAACGTTGTTCTTGTGTTTGAGGGTAGTTCTTGACACATCGGGCTGCCAGAACTTTCTTCTCGTGGGGCTCCGAGAAGTATTGTGTGATTGGTTGGACATTTTAAGTGGGTGTGGTTAGCGTGGAAAAGCATTTAGTGGAAAGTTGTCACTTCCACATTTCCACTGATGCGAGGTTGAACAGATAGCTTTAATTAACAGCTGATCGAGGTGGTGAGAAAGTACAAAAATGTGTCCAACACACGGTAAATAAAGACACGGATACTGCCGTGTGCACAATCCCGGACAAAGTTTCATGTTAAATATAAAATAACCGTCTCATTGCCCCCCCCCTTGTTCTTGCAGCTTGAAGAACAAAGTTCTCGCTTCTCGTGCAGTATTAAACATTCATCATCTACATGAGGAACATCTGATGAGGCTGACCTGCATCGTCGAGCTGCACCGCCCAACTGCTGAGTTTAGGGTTTACATCCACACGGTTACTAAGAAGTTGGATAAAGACTCGAGCCCAAACCCTGTTCTTCCTCTCCAGCAGCAGCTCAACAGCTTGACCAAATGACTGTAGTTGCTCCTCCTCCCAGTTCAACAGCCTCCCAGCCACCTGGTTCCCCTTCAACAAGTCCAGTTCCAGCCAGGGCTTCAGACTGCTGGTCAAAGCAGAAATGTGAAGGCCCTTCTCCTCCTTTAGAAGATTCATGTTTTGACTGATCTGCAGGAGAACTCGATCTCTGTACACCAACCAGGCTGACAGCAGAGTGGAAACATGACAAAGAGGATTAGTTTAGTTTTATACAGACCGCTGGGTTTATTTAAAACAGATCATTTAGTGTCAGCAGCCTAACAACAGACAGGCTGCAGTACACCATTAAACAGTACCTTTATGTTGACTCTGAGATCCTGAGTTGTCTTTCAGCTGCACACTCTCATCACTGATGATCTGCTTATTTTGAAGTGACAGTTTATGAAACTTTCTCTTGATTTGGCGCTCTGCCTTTGATCTCAACTTCTTTTGACTGAAAACAGAAAGAAAACTCCTTTTTATAAAAGGCTGCAGCAGACAAGTCATAACCAATAACTATTCAAAACACAAAATTGGTAGGTTTCTTAAAACAACTCTTTTGTTTCTCTTCCAGAAAATGCAGCTACTTTAATTAACCTGAATGTCAAATGAGCAAAAATCTATTTAAAAAATACAGTAACTTCGAATTAAAAACACTAAAACCGTCGATCTGTCTTTGAGGAAGGGATTCTAATATTTGTAGGATTTTTAACATAACCACAATTACAACTAGTATGGAACTAATATGGAAAAAATGTAATTCTATAAACATTCTGTGGTGGATATGATTCAGAAGAGGGAAATTGTCTTCTTTACCAGGATGTCCAGGCCTGAAAGGAAAACTATTGCTTAGTTAAAATTCTGAAGTTAGAATAATAGCAGGAAAAGATGGTGGGACCGCTATATGTGGTGATAGGCAGTTCTTGGCATTCTACCAGGAATGACTGGAAGTGATGTGAAACAAAGGATAAATAGGATGAGGATGTTGAATCTGTACTCAATTCTTGTTTTCAGGCTGAATTCCGATGCTAAAGTGAATCTGGTGGAAGTAGTGGATCTCTGCAGCCACAAATTACCATTATGATATTGAAAACAGAACTATAAAACACAGGATGTTTGCTTTCTAGCCAATACGAAGAGTTATCAGTTATTTTCTCTTTCTCAGTTTTCATTTATTGTATTGTTATGCAACTTCTATACAAATTAAGCTTACACTGTTCATCTAGAGTGATTCAGAAGCAGTTAGGGCAACATCTTAACCAGCAGTCACTTTTTACGAGTGTAACATTGTCTGATAGAAATTATCTTTAGCTGCATCCGTTTTGATTTGGTTGAACTTTCATGTGAAATGAGAAAATTAGTTCACATTAAGCAATCAAGTTATTTGAGTAACTCGAGGAGTCATTGCGGCCTGTTCAGACCACATACTAATGTCAAGCATGTCAGAAAATGTCAGACTGAAGCAAAGTGCATGATGATTCGTCTCCGCCTGCTTTAATGAGCAACAATTGGATCCAAAGGTTTTCTTTTCATGAAAAAGCTGCAAAGAACAGCATGAAAGCAAACCAAGTGTCCACACATTTAACAAATGGGACGACAGTTAAGTTTAAAGGATTTGAAAGATTTATCGATACTGGTTCTTTTTGACATGCAACCTTATATGAGGCTAAAATGTTGTTAAAACATATAATAGGAGCTTAGGAACCATTTTGTCTTTCATCTTAATGAGACATTTATCATTATTTAACATGTTCAGGAAAACAAACCTTTTGAGATGCTTTAGCCTCACCTTGTACATTTCTGATTCACTTTTGGCTTCTTTGGAGTCTGTGGTTTCGTGATCTCCGTTTCAAACTGGGAAGAGGAAAAATTCAAGTCAACTCTAATCAGGAGAATCATCTTAAAGTTCACTCAAACCTGAGAGCTTTACCGTACCTTACATTTTACCAAACCTGTTGGACCAAAGATTTTGATACAACAGATTTGGCCGACACAGTCTGGAGTCAAACAAAACTCTCTAAGAATATCCTGCAACACAAGAGACATCCAAGCAAAGTGATCGCACATTATGTCATCAATGAAGATAAATTCAACATATTTTTCTTGTTAATGAATGACACAATCCTTAGAAGTGCAGTCTAATTCACCTTTTCACTCTTTTCACAGAAGGTTGTCGACTTCAAGGTCTTCCAGCAGTTGATATGGAATTCGACGCTGCAGTTCTGACAGCAGCAAATCTGAACGTAGCCCTGCATAAACAAGCACACAAGGTCAGGAATTCAGACATTTTATTTCCAAAACTTTGCAAATTTGCTGCCATTTACCTTAAAATCCGGATCAGTGAAGTAGATTTCAGCTTTCAAAGAGCATTGGCATTTCTCAAGATGACAAACGGCATCAGGATTAGGAGGAAACTTGCACAACTCTATAGCACTCTCCAGAATTTCCTAAAACAATCACACCAAATATTTATTAGAATATATGTAAAAGATAAATAAGTACATAAATCATAAATATTGAAATATGTGCAATTGTATAATTTATATGTATAATTTATATTACTAGCAGGTCTGCGCCCACAAAGCTCGTTTGTCTGGCAGAAAGCACTTTTGATATTATAACAACATCTCAGGAGTACAGAGCCTAAATATCACTTTAACTAAAAGTTTACTTCTTTGTTTTATTTATCTTCAGTCTTCGAAATTTTTAAGACACTTTTTTTTCTATGAGCACCAGACGGAGGAAGCCTGCCCTCAAAAAGACACAAGGTGCATGAAAGAAACCAAAAGCGGCTGCAAACTTTCTATAGTCACTCAACTGAAACAATATGAAAAAAAACAAAGTACACTGGTTTACATGGACAGCAGCCTGTAGATACTCAACCGAAATTGTTAATGAGAAAAGTGTTTTTTTTAATACCCTGTAGATTAATATTAGGACTGTAACATTAAAGGAAAATAAGAATAATATATCTATTGAGATAAGTACAGTATTTTCCTTACTTGCATAAAAGGAAGAGTGGAAATTCTTCATTAACATGTGTATTAAGTCGCACCACTGTAAATGTTTGATGTATCTACATGGACAACACCTTGGACCAGTGATAATCTTTGAATATGTTTTGCAAGACTATTTGATTTACAGGGTGCTCCAAACATCAACAACAAACAAACCTACCTTGAAATATTCTGGTTGTGTTTCTTTGACAATGTCCTTTGTTAAAGGCCAGGTGAGTTTACCCGGTGTTATTTGATTCTTAACCATCTGCAGTGAATCTGAAAACTGCCGCAGAGCAACTGCAAACCTGCCCCAAAGAAAAAGAACACAAGCATTGTATAACCTGAAATGAAGTGAGAGGCAAGAGAAAAAAACTGAGGAGTTGACTCCTCCATACCTGTTTTCCCTGAGATATACCCTACCGATGGCGTAATAAACCAGACACTGAAACGTCCGCTCCTCATACGACTTCATCTTATCCAGGACTTTCTGAGCTTCTGTGAGTTCCTATGTTTGATAAACACACCAAAAATTTAGTGACAACAGCAAAGGAAACTACAATGTCTCTTATTATACTCACTAAACTGTAAACATACTAGGGATGGGCAAAGATTTTCACATTGTCAAACATTTGTTAAATTGTTGACTTAAGTTTTGATGGAACTTTCTATTTTAACCAACATGTGATACTAATGAGTTTCCTAATGCAGTGAACTGTGTGCCAACCACAACAGAACAACTCCTTGTAGAAAGGCACAGGGTTATGGTGCGTTCCAGTTGTCTCGGAATTCTGAGCGTGCGAGAGGAAGTGACGTCATTACCACTTACGTTGGCGTTCCAGTTGCACCAACTCTGAAAAAATAGACATCTCCAAAATAACAACTTTGTGAGCCTCTACAGATGCTGATAAAACTAGTAAATCACAGACTTGTTATAAAAACGTGCAATACAAAAACTCCAGCCGGTTTTAGTGATAATTGAATAAAAAACCGAACATATAGATGCATTTTTTCAGGAGTAAGCCGCTGTAACAAGGTAAATATAATAACAACAACCTGCTGTTGTTTATACTAGAGACCTAACGGACACAACATGTATTATAAATAACTCTAATAGGGGTACAGGGCGCAGCCATCTTTAAATCTGGTATCTCGGGGTACTCTGCAAATAATGAGTTCCTAGCCCTGAATTCTGAGATCGACTCGTAGTTTCCGGAGTTCCGAGGACAACTGGAACGCACCATTAGTAGGGCTTTGGGCTGAAATACCAACAATGTACAAAAAGTAGAAACAAGAAAATACAACGGTGCAATCTCTGCCAGGAAAAGCTGGCATTAAATCTAACAACTACAGATGCACATTTTTACTGCTGCATGAAACCACAGCATCATGAATCTGTTGAATTTTATTTGTTTAAGCAAATATATTAATTAAAATGATCAATATCAGACTGATTTATCAAATGTTTCTATACACACTTGGTAATGATTTTATGGACACCACAAATTCATATCTGACTGATTCATTTTGCAGGGGTGTTAGAAAGAGGCTGAGAAAAATTCATGCATTTTATGGATGATGCAACTTAATGTCCACCGCCCATGAGTTACCTCAAGCTGGCCAATTTCTGTCAGCGCTGATGCCCGCCCAAACAACAGCAACAGTACATCTAGTGTGGAAAGTCCAAGATCCTGAGAAAGTAAAACAAAGATCATTTAACTGACTTTTGTAATTCACTGCAAACCCACTGGCAACAAGGTTTAAACAAACCATTTAAAAAGGTTGAGGAGAGCAGAAACTTTAATACCAAATTATTCATTAGGAAAAGAATAGAAGGGTGTGATTACTTTGGGTACGACATTTTCCAGCAGTGCCAGGGCCTGGCTGAAGGCCTGCTCTGCATTGCGGCTGCGTAGGTCGTACAGGGCAGTGAAGGCTTCCTGCACCATGAATTTCAGTTCTTTACACACATCAGCTTTACCACTAGTCACCTGTTTCTGAGAGCAAAGGAAAACATGTCAGTCACTTCAATAACCTGAATAATCTGCAGTTAATTAGGCCTTGTGTGAAACTCTTACCTTTTCTTCTGTCGGACCATTTCTGCTCTTTATCTTCTTTTTTGTTGAAGCGTTGGACTCTACTTTCTCACTGGAAACACAGGTTTTAGTTACTTTCAGTGTGACATACAGAACAGCTTGTTCTTGCCATTAGTGGTCATCCTGCATTTGTTAATATTGGCTGTTGGAACCACATCACATTTAGAAAACATACAGATGTTAATTAGCTCACAGTCTGCAGTAACATGAATGTGTATCAAAGTAGAATAAAGGTATGCAATTAGAGGCTGCAGACCTTATTTCTAGAAAAAAAATCTATTCAATTGTATTTCTAAAAACAACGAGCTGGGGTAGATGCCTTTAAAATTATTCATAAAAACATGTGTAAGTAGAACTTCTGCCAACCTTTTTGATGGTTTTGCATCCTTAGCATTGATCTCTGCTTGTGCAGCCTTTTCATTTTTCCCTGGGGAGAAAATATCAGCCATGATTTTTTTAAATCCTTAATATTTAATGTATACAGCTTGTGCTCATGCTCTTTACTCCTGATACTGCTGTGATGTAAATTTATTCAGGAAAAATTTAGTGGACATCTAGTATAAAATACATGATGCATAGATTTGCCCAGAAAATGTTAAAAGCTAAAACATTCAATATTTAAAGATCCATTTGCAGCTTCTAAACTTATTATAGTACATTTTTCCATGAACTGTATTATCCTGACGTTAAAATGTGATCAAAGCAGATGGAGAGCAGGTTGCGCAACCAAAAATATCTCAATTCACTAAACTCTCTTGCATTACCTTAATACACATAAAACATCAAACATTAAAGGTTTAACTTAAACATCCAAACACATTTGCTCCCAATTACTGAACTTTTTTTTTTTTACATGAAGGTGATGTTAAAATCAACAACCAAACTTTAAGTTACATTTTGTCTGCATATAACTGACTCCATGAGTAACTCTGGACTGATCTGCCAACAAAAGAAGGCTGCTCATACATTTCAATGTATACAGTGAAGGTCTCAAACTTTCCAAACTTCACAGGATCCCTCAGAATGTATTTAATGATATGAACATACTGTGCAAACTAACACCAACACACCCAGCTCCTTAGTGCTTATGTTAAAAATAAAATTAAGCCATTCAGAGCAGCTCTATATACTGGGAAACTTAACTATCAGAGGGAGGATCTTCACCTGAACATGAAACCATCAACAGGTGTAAACTCACACTCACCTGACTTTTTGTCCATTTTATTCTCCGGGATCTGTCAACACAACAAAATGTAACAAATGGGGAATAAATTCAAGAGTAATCAACCTTAGAAATTCAAGGAATAACATACATTGAAATTACATTTTTAAAAAGTTAAAATCTGCCAAAACTCTTTGTAGGTTTTACTCATTTTAACTCATGTTCTGAAATCTGTACTTTAATATTTAGAGCTACTCCACTCAGTAAAACAGCTGTAGCTCAGGAGGAAGAACAGTCATCTGCTGACCGGAAAGTCGGTGGATTGACCCCTGGCACTTAGTACTGAAACATGGTAAAGTTTGATTTTACGTGAATAGGTACTCGACACTACCAACGGAATTCGGTAGGTACCAATAAAAGAACTGAATTCGGTACCCATCCCTAACCATGAGTAGAGATGTGTCTGATGCAAACAACCTGGAGAGAGCAGGTTTATAAAAATGAGAAGTTTTCTATCTGGCAGTGACAAAAGAGTCAGAAAAACAAGGAAGAGTAAAGAGTGGTGATGATATAGAAGCTAGTTTAGTTTTGAGCTGCCCAGTCGGTGCATACTGATCCCAGTCTTAATTCATATTAAATATTTTTCGAAAACTGTGATTCTTAGCATGTACATAACAGAGAAAATGTTGCCGGGTTCAGACATGTTCATCACATTGCAGCCACATCCGATATCTGTTCCAGTCGCACAGTTGATCCGTAAATCAGTCTGACGGCACATTACATCGATACGAATGGAAACTGCACACCAGTGTTGTTTTAGTCCATTTATCATTATATTGAGATGAACTGCTCAATATATTGTGATACTGATCTGAGGCCATATCGCCCAGCCCTGGGTCAATGCCATGGCCTACAAATAGTCCAGATCTCAATCCAATTGAAAATCTGGAAGAAATTGAAGAAAACGGTCCATGACGAGGCTCCAACCTGCAAAGCTGATCTAGCAACAGCAATCAGAGATAGTTGGTGCCAGATTGAGAATGAGAAGAGTCCCGTTCATCACTCGTTAAGCGAGCCTCCAATTTGTGGCACCCAAGCTGTAATCCTTTCAGTTTATCATTCTCCGTCCCACAAACAGCTGAGATATCAGAGTGCCCTGTCTCTGCTCTAAGTCCCGCCTCATCACGTATTTTGATTGATATGATTGGTCCTGCTGTTTTGTTTCTTGCTAATGTGATTGGCTGTTCCCGCTGTCAATTATTCTGTTGAAAGCTTTTAAACCACTCGCGGTGCTAGCTAGCGGCAGAGTTCAGAATGTCTTAAGCAAAGAAAGGAGGACACTAGGAAGTATTTTGGAGCGAGTTAATGTAAAAGTTTAAATCATAAAGAAATTGTTATTCTCAGATGCTACTCAGAGTCATTAATAATGATGTTGATTAGCCACTAATTTAATAATCATTATTTTTTATCTGGTGACAGAATTAAAAGCTGCAGTTTATAAAGAGGAGGAGGAAAGTCAGGTGGTAAGACAGGGCCACAGCAGGTGAGCTTTAGTTATCAGAGGTGTGACTGTGGCTACATAGTTCATTAAAATGTTGTCAAAGTCATGTTTTATGCCAGTGTTTACCTGACCTACACTTAATGTTGTTCAGACATAAAAAATATTTTTTTTGGTTCAAATCCCTGAAAAAAGGATGATAATTTTAACTTGTTTTCAATTAAAATGAGAATAATAAATCATATAAAAATGAACATTTTGTTATATAGCAAATAGGGCTGGGTATCATCACTAATTCCCTGGATTGATTAGATTCACAATAGTCCATTTCGATTCGATTTCGATTATATTCTAATCATTTACAGTCAATTGTTTAACAACACTTATTTTTCTTTAATCTCAGGTAACTTTTTTATAAAACACTGAGCATGATAATAAAATTACTCTAAATATCATTAAAGTTCAGGTCTTACAGAAGGTGTTGACGTTAATAAAAATTTACAAAGAATACTGGATCCATTTTAAACCCCATTATGATGATTCAGAGATTCCTACAATGACGGTGCAGCGCGTCTCCATGACAACATGATGCTCTCGGTGAAACACCAGAGCAGGATAAAAACTCCAGCTGCTCCTCACTGGAGCGAGAGGCTTTCCATCTTCACTTCGCTGACAGAATTTTTTAAACTCATATTTTTGTTTGATTTTCTGATGCGCCCTGTCCGCTGATCACCCGCGTGCACGCATGTGTCTGTCTGTGTGTGTATGTGTGCGCTCATTGCAGAGGACACAGAGAGCAGCTGTGTGCCATCGTTTAGTTTTTAGTAAAAGGACGAAGTGTAAATCTGTTCTAGAAGAAACGTGAC
>JAOXYM010000016.1:28458612-28470798 GCA_028567055.1 Leptatherina wallacei | reverse complement strand
TAACGTGAGCGGTAATATGCTGCTAAATAGTTTAAAGGTGAATATAATCCACACTGGGGAATGAAAACATCTGAATGCGGTCTCATCTCGGCAAGAAAAGCTGATTTTGGACCGAAAAAAAAAACAGGAAACCAGCTGTGCTGTGAGCTTTGCCAAGATCTTGTGGAGCCTCGGCAAGTCATGCGAGAATTGGGTCACGTCATCAGAAAATATGGTCATAAAAAAAATCGATCCTTATGTTTTATCAATCGATATTGAATCAATTTAACTTGAATAGATTTAAATCTATTAATCGATTTTTCAAACCCAGCCCTAATAGCAAATCATATGTAATTGTAATGAGTCAAAATGATCACATTTATTTTATTTTCTTATAATAACAATGAGGATAACTATGTACTATATAAGAATAGTTCATCAAACTTTCAATGGGCAATTGAATTTTGCCTGTTCAGATTTTCTGTCCACTTTAAAATGCTTGATATAGCAAATGTGCCAAAAAAAAAAAAAAAAAAACATCTTACAGGGACCTCTAAGAACAACTTATGTCAGAATCAAACCTACGCTAAGCCTAAGCTGAGATCTTTGGTATGTTTGGTGCTAAAATAAAATAAGTCTTTTAGTTTAATATATAAAAAAAAAAAAAATCAAACCCTCCACAGAACTTTTTGTTTAACAGTTTTTTTTATTACCTTTACAATAACAGCAATACAATTTTTGGTCTTTATATCTGTATTTAAAAATAAAAACATTCCTTAACACCTCCAAAATATTTGCTTTGGGCTCTTGTTTTGTTTGAGCGTTTATACTCATATAATTCTAAATGAAACGTATTGTATTTTTGTGTTTGTTTTGGATATAACTATTATGACGTGTCATGGCTTGTAGGATTACAAACGGACCTTTGACTTATTAAAAATATTAGTTGTAGCCCTTCAAGATTTGTATTTGAGTATCTCTGGTCTAAAGGTTCTAGTTGACAGAAAAAGCAAAAGTCAGTAAAACTGAAGGGGAAAAAAAAACAAACAGTAATGTTTTCTTAAACTAAATATGCAAATTGTTAAGTCATTTTTTGTTCATTAATGAATAAAACTCATGAATATTGTCAATCGGTGACTAACCTTTGTTGCGACGCTTGCTGCTGAATCTGTCTTAGCACCAGCTTTAGAAGATTGCGGTCGTTTTGTCACCAGACCAACTTTAAAACTAGTCACGGATAAAAAAAAAAAAACATTTTATTCATAAACAGTTTGTCAGTAAAAATGAGTTAATCTTGTATGTAAGTTAGTAGGAAGTTATGAACACATACCTCTGCATTTTCTTTGGCGGCTTAACTGAAACTGGAGCACACAGAGACAAGTTTCACTCTTGATATACAGGAAATGAAAGCTAAGCCGGAAATTACTTTTCTTCCTTTATGACAAGCAATAACTAGGTTACTGGATATTTAAAGAAATAAAGATACTTGTATTCACTTAAAAAAAAAGAAGAAATAATGAAAATTAACTTAACTACATAAACACTTTTTCATACTCTTATTTCAAACCTCTATGTATATAGTGTTACACAGTGGAAAAAACTACCTTTGCTTTTTGAAAGAAACTCACAGAATTTTTGGGATTGCTGGTCCAGGTTTTTAAATCCGTCCTGGTCATCTTTACACAGGGACTTGGCGGAGCAGTTGGCTTTGAAAGCTAAATGTAGCTCTCCAAGTAAGAACAAGGCCTCACAGTAACGGTAGTGACCCTGCAAACAAACCAAGATGCATTAGTTGCAAAACATGTAGCTACCAATTGCTTCTGTGACAGTGGGCACTGCATGAATTATACAAATAAAAGTATTTAACAAAAACACTCACTGGCCACTTTGTAAGGAACACCAGATCAATTGTTTAAACACATATCTACAGTAAATCAACCAATCACATGGCAGCAACTCAGTGTGTGTAGTCGTGCAGACGGTCAAAACAACTTGCTGAAGACCTACTATAATAGATGTGTTTATTACTGAATAAACCATGTTTTCTTTTATTTGTGTACTTGATAAAAAAAATACAACAGTGGGTCAAATCTGCAATGAACTCAGACAAAGCTGAACTAAGGAAGGTTTAGCAAATGTTACTATAAATGTTTGATGCCTTTTGGCATAAAAAACAGATGAGACAGTACAGATGGAAGAAGAGAGCAAAAACAAGAGGACAAAGTCAAAGAAGGACAAAGACAAGAGGACATGAGTGAGAGACAGTGGTTTGTGTGAAACATAAGTTGCTTCCATTCCAGATAAATTTTGGTCTTAATATGGTCTCTAGATGCGTGGGTAATAATAGTCTCTCTACTCTTTGCATTTAGCTTTGCACCTCCTGCAGGTGACGGCCCTTTCACAATGAAAGCATAGAAACTCATTTCTTTAGTCAATGTTTGTGTAATCTGGTGCATTACTACAGGAAATTAGGCTTTTAAATGTCTATTTCTGCTATAAAAAACTACAGTGGTAAATTGACTTTTTTGAGCCTTTTATCATGTTATTGTGTTATTTCTTCCTCAAAAACATGCCCTGTTGCTTTCACACATTCATGCATATTTGAGAAATCCCTGAATTTCCTGTGGAAGCCACGAAGGGGAGCCAAAACGGTTGCTACTGCATTGCACTTCCTTTCCTTCAAAGCTCCTCCCCCTCCCTTACAGAGCTCGACTCCACCTCCCTTCCACTGGTGATGAGGTGTTCCTAACAAATGCCAAATATCGGTGCTGATAATCCGTCAACCCCTAGCTGAAACACCACAGCCTCTCTCTGTTGTTACTGACCATGTCCATCCCTTTCATGAGCACAGTGTAGCATCTTCTGATGGCTACTTTTAGCAGGATAATGCACCATGTCACAAAGCTCAAATACTCTCCAACGGGTTTCTTTAACATGACAATGAGTTCACTGTACTCCAATGACCTCCACAGTCACCAAATCTCAGTCCAATATTTCACCTTTGGGATGTGGTGGAACAGTAGATTCTCATGAATGTGCAGCAACTATGTGATGCTATCATGTCAATATGGAGCAAAATCTCTGAGGAACGTTCCCATCACCTTGTTGAATCTATTCCACCAAGAATTAAGGCAGTTCTGAAGGTAAAGGTGGTCCAACCTGGTACCAGCACGGTGTACCTAATAAAGTGGCACGCAAGTGTATACAGCAGCAAAACTGGCTATGTGTCAACATCAGTTTTAAAGCTGCTGATTTGCACATAACACTCATGCCATCTTAAAACACACCAAGTCAGGTATCACATTGTTCTATAGATTAACGCTTCCCAGTGGGGGCGGTACAGACCCCCAGGGGTCATTTAGAGATCGTCAGGGGGCGCTGGGAGTATTATTCTTAAAAGGGCCGTTGGCAATCCATTGTTCAATTATGATTGACACTTTCATCAACCAATCAGTGTCAGGAAAACTGAGGGCTAATTCACAAATTCACCTTAGTAACACCAATGATCCAAAAGAAATTGAACCCAAAGGTAGTATTATTGTAAAAAGCTGGCCCGTTTTCAAATAACCTGGACCTTCGTGAGTCATTTCCAAATAAGAGAGTCAAAGCAGTAGATCTTAGCAGTGTCTTTTTCCAGCTGGTTTTTTGTGACCAGAAAAAAAGAAAAGGTAAGACGCACTTTATAAATGTTTTCAAGTTTTTGTGGTTTTAATTGTGATTCACTTTGGGTTGCTTTTAGCAAAGTTTCTTCCAGTCATTTTGGTACGCTGCATGCTAATACTGGCGTTTCCTGGATAGATAGGGGGGCACTGGCTCAAGAAATGTTGAGAAGCACTGCTGTAGATGAATGTAGCTATATTATAAAGAGATGAATACCTTTGCCCAGAAGGGGTCTATGAGAATAGCACGTTTTCCATCACCAACTGCTTTTCTGTAAAAACAAAGAAAGAAATCATCAATATTTATAATAATAATAATAATAATAATAATAATAATCTCATTCTGTTTGAAATCTTTAAAATTAGGGGAAATGTGGTGGAAAAGTTGGTAATACACAGCTACCGGTCACCTACTCTTAAATTACCTCATTTATTCATAAATGAAATGCATGTAATGCATACATGCAATTAGTACTTACAGATACTTCCCACTCCGCAGATAGCACAGTGCTCTGTTTCCATAAAGAATGTGGTTGTCAGGACTAGAAAGGGATATAAAAAGAATTTTTACATTCATTCACCAGATTATTGGGTAAAACTGTTGTGATGTATGAAGTATATTGCATGTACTGGTATCACCATGAAGTATTCAGAAAAATACAGATTTAAGTTTGAGAAGAAGGTGACATTAAATGCTAAAAATAAATCAATACTTACTAATGTCTGATGGCCTCAGAATAAAACCTCACAGCTTCGTCGTACTGCTCTTTCTGGAAGTTGACATTTCCTTTTTTCTTCATTTCTTCACTTTTCTGCAGTAGGAAGAAATGAAAAGAAATCTCATTTTTAAATAGATTTCAGAGGTAAAAAATGTAAGTATTGTTGATTTGAAGGTTGAATTTTTTGTTCCAAATTTGATCTTATTTAAACATGGAAAATTATTTAAGTCTGTAATGATCAAATTCAACATGTTTTCCTTTCTTTTTTTTTTGTTACATTTTCATCTCAAAATATTAAAAGAAAGACAATTCCCCTCTTAAAGGAGGACTCCAAAGAGGTCTTCACTCCACCCCGGTTGTCAAAACTAGTTATGCTTGTGTATAAAATATCAACACAGTTTGAGGATTATAAAAAGTCTGTTAGCAAGACATGCATCAACACTTCTGTTATACACAGGGGTTCGTTGACTTTGTAGTTCATGGAATTTTGCTAATTTAGAAAAAAAATCTTGAGGACACAATAACTACTCTGTATAAACAGCTGATAGGTGTGTTCAATTATAATTGGATAACACTCAAACATTCAAAAATGTCAAATATGAAGCCAAAACAGTTTCCACTGTAGAAGCAGTCATCACACCCAGCATTTCATGCATGGGTAGAAGTATGTAAGCAAACTCGAGGTATTTTAACAAGAGGAAATATGTAACCTCTTTAACCAGGACCAATGCACCTCTGTTGTGTACTTTGTGTAAAGTACCAGGCAGGGTATGTGTGACTGAGGTTGATCCACCACTGAGCCCGTTTAAGCTTGCTACATACTCCTGAGGGAAACAAGAACTTTGTTCTTGTCCACGAGGCCTCAAGAACAAGGAAAACGTTTTTTGTTTTTTTTTTGGGGGGGGGGTTAGTCCACAACAAGGCGCGGACACGTGTGTTGGACACATTTTTGTACTTTCTCATAAAACTCGATCAGCGGTTAAAACTTTCCGTTCAACTTCCCATCAGTTCTGCCAGCCAGATGTGTCGAGGACTGTCCTCAACCATGTCCGCTAGAACAAGATTACCTCATTTTGTATGCAAGAGCCTTTACTGACATGCACACAATGGTTGAGTTTTTTGGCAGCCATTTGAGCTTTAGTCTTAAGGCCGATTTATGCTCCCTTTCGTATGTAAATAGGGACATCCATTTCAAACGTTCTCATGCGTGGCCGTCCTCATACTTCCAGGAGTCTTTTATGTTGCTGTGGTCGACCTCCACTAGTGGGCAGTACTGAGTTCATAGTTAACCACGCGATCCCACGTCGGTTTCAGGTGCTTTTGGCGGCGGTAATGCACCGCTATCAAGTTGTTTCTAACCACCAAATACACCCTGAACACTAGGATAGTCTTATTTCAAAAGCTTGCACAATTTCTACAGTTTTTGTCCTCGTCTTCATTCTTCTTCTATAGTTTTTCCCTTCCCATTCCTCCTCCTCTTCTTCTCTGAATTGTTTCAAGGCAGCAGTGATGGTATTACTCCATCTTCTGCATCGAGTGACGGATGTGCAAAGAGCCTGAAAACGCACCAAATTACGCGCATAACCGACGAAGGAGACGGACGAAACTGTCCGTGCGTCTGGGTATCAGTCTTCTGCGGCGTGCAGAAATGGGCTTTAAGTCTTGTCTTAATGACGAATTTTTAGTTTGTCACTTTGTCATTTCGATATGTGATAGTTTTAATCCAGTTTTAGTTGACAAAAACTCAAAAAAGCTTTTAACACAAACAGCATTTTGAAATTAGCATATTCAATAACTTTGTCCAATAAACTCATGCCAGGTAGAGAAGCTCTCGTCATGTTTCCGTAATATTTGGACACGTCTGTCTGCAAAACATGTGGAGTCTTACCTCTATAAGATAGTCATCTGGACGAGCATACAAGGCCTTCATCGTCCTCTTCATGTTGGCACCCATATCCTGAACAAACTTAGCAACTGAACACAAAGAATAAGCAACTGATTTCTCAACATTTTGCTGCTTTTATCAATCAAAAGCACAGAATACCTAAAAAATGACAACTTCTAAAAGAAATTGATCATCAGAACAGTCTGTGATTGAATTAAATCAGGAACATTGTGACGGTGTCTTACACTCTGTGAAGATGAGGTGGAGGGCTGTGAAGCAGGCGGGAATGGTGCCGAACTCCCGCAGGTGATTGCGTACGTTGTGATCTCCTGTTCCTTCCAACCAACGTAGTGCATTATCAAAAACTTCTCCAGAACGCTGTTGGAACAAAATACCAACCATTACACACAGGCACTGGAAATTAATTCAACTATTCAATTTATTCAGTTGCATTTACCAAAAGGGGCAGTGTTTGATCAGTGACAATTTTTATGTTTTCTCCTCTTTATAAAAATAATTTCAGCATTGTTGATCGAGGTAGAAAACAAAAACGGGTGTACACACGCGTCGCATCTGAAGAACAGTCAACCAACTCAATAAAAACCGATTCAGTCTGAGATGTGATTTTTGAAATTCATTACAAAAAACAAACTTTGTTAAGAGTACATTTTGTTTTCACGTTAACATTTACATCTGGCAAACATGTTTAATGCTCATGATTGATTGTCGACTTACCAGATTAAACATGTTGCTTATGGTGATTACATGCCGTGTATGATCCTTATTCAACTGCAACGGAAACAAAAAAGCTGATGATACAAGAGCAAAACTAATAGAACATGTAAGAAAATGGAAACAGCTGTGCACTGGTTGACCCTACAAACGTTCATATGATCAGAAACAAATCACACTTAAAGCTAGCTGGGCCTGAACCTTTAGTGATCAACTTACAGTTCCTTGCTCCAAGTCATAGAGGATTGCTTCCACTATTTCAATCCTGCGCACATGTTTTATCTTTAGCTCTTCACTGTTCCTACAAGGAGACAAATACACAGACTTCAGCAGTCGAAGCAGAGAAGATTCCTCATGTTATTAATGCAAACAACTGTTCTTACTTTGAGCTGATTAAACCTATTTCCATTGCCCAGTCAGCAGTGCAGGATTCCTCCTGCTGCAGAAGAATGGGAAGCCAGAAAGCACAAATCTTCATCCGCTGTGCACCCGCTATTTTGGTAGCAATGGGGATAGATTCCCACCTATCAAAAATCTCTTCTGAAAAGTGAACACATACAGCAGCTCAATTAAAACTTCTATTCATAAACACAAATAACACCATCCCCACAGTGAAGTATGTAGACGGTGGCATCGTGCTATGGGGATGTTTTTGCATCAGCAGAGACTGGGAAACTGAGCAAATGATAGATGGTGTGAAATACATGGAGGTCGTTGAGGAAAATCCATCCAGAGATCCAGTCATCGAGAGATTTGAGCCTGGGACAGAGGCTCACCTTCCAGCATGACCTTAAGCATGCAGCTAAATGAACACTCGAGTATTTTACAGACAAATGTGCCCGAACAAATACCCACACACCATTTGCAATTTGCTTTTTACAGCATCTTAAATTGTGACTTTGATATAAAACTATCAATCAACCCTCGAAGCGACCCGAGTGGATTATTTGGGAATGAACCAGCTGATATTAATGTGCACAGACAGGTAGTAGAATAGCTTTCTAATTACAGATAGATTTCAGGTGGTTTTCTTGTCTTTACATTCCTTTCTTCACCTCCATTTTTTCATGTGTTCAATACTTTTCCCCTATGCTGACCCATTTTGGCACAAATAACTTCTTAAATTCTTAGTTTAACTTTAAGGAAATCTAACGCCCAAGTTTATTAATACATTGTTCAATATATGTTTTATTACTTTAAGCTGTGAATTACTTAAATCTTCCTTACCTGATGGACGAAAAGTGATAAGTTTATCTTTTGTCTGAATGGCCAAAGCAAAAAGAAAAACAGGTCATTAGGGACAAGATCAAATACAATACAACAAGTTAAAGTTGATCGACTGTATTTAACTTACCGCATGTTTGCGGCGTTTTCTGTTCTCCCTGTCGCCACTAGAGTCAGAGTCTGAATCTGACATTTTGCTGAACTCTGGAAAAAACAAATCATATTGCATAAAATCAGGAGCCCATTTTACACAGGATACAATTACATTTTCTTCTGTAAATGCTGGAAATTTCATTCCACCACATGAAAATGAACTTTCAGAAGCTACTCTACATATTTTACCAAATATCTATTTATTGCTATTAAAAATTAAATGAGGGCTAATTAACATATTAGAAAACAGGATAAATAATGTGACATCGATTCACATTGGGCTGCCAAGAAGGTGGTTACATTTCTTTAAAAGTCTGTGTGATTCAGAGAACAGGTTTAACATCACTTTGATAACTAGTAGAAAATTGTCATTGTTACGCAGCGCATGAGATTATATCATTTAACTAAGTGTTAAGTTGGTTGACACAGGCAGCGATGTAGAAATAAACAGAAATGCTAGAAAATGGCCTCCAGAGCAGCTTTCTCTTGCTGGCAAACAGACTAATAAGATTTTGAACTTGTTGGACAAAAAAGCAACACAACTGAGTCACATTATTCCATTAAATATCATTTTATGCCATTTAATACATATAGTGATGCATAGTGAAATCAGATTCTGATTCATAATTGATAGTTTAAGACAATGAAAAATATAATTTCATACTCCATGAGTTTAAATCCCAGCAGCCACATAAAAACTTATCAGTGATGTTTTTCTAAACCCACTGAGTGGAAGGTAAACAGTATGATCAGCGCCATTTTGTTCCATTGTTCACGTTGAATGCATCATTCTCCTGGGACTAACGGCTCAGCATATTTGACTATCAAATGTGTTTCCAGATGATAGACAATTTTCCACAAACTAGGGTGGGAACTGTGTTACATGTGGCAGAGTCATTTTGGATTATTTTACAATAGGCTCCTGGGTGTGTTTCAATCTGTTATGTTCTTAAATCTGTCTGAATATTAGAGCCAAATGAAGCTGACTAAATGTATACAATAACACCTAAAATTGTTCACAGTACAATGTACAAATGTACAGAGGAAACATGCTCCAAGAACAAGTCATGATAATACAAGAATCTTTGTTGCACTAGGATGGAAAATTTCTTCAAACTGAAAACATCCTAACACAGCTCATACTATTGCAACACTCCTCTGACCTCAGCTAAATGGTGCACAGCTTTTAAGCAATGTTTTAGGCAGGACTGTAGCCCCTTGTTATTCAGAGTAACACAATCACACATCTTATGATGTGGAGGCCTCTGTGGCAGAGTGGCTGGGCAATTGATAGGTTTTATCCATTGATTAGATTTTGCCATTTTTTACAATTTTTAGGAAAAGTAGGATTTTTTCTCTGCTTTAATCTATAGTGCAAACACTCTCCTTGGCCTTCTGTAGTTAACAGTGAGCTCATCCCTCTTCCCTTTCTCATATCCTAAAATACACACACATGCACACACACAAACTAAGCACAGCAGCTAACAGGAAATAGCTTGTTCCCAGAAAAGCACTGTGTTATTCGGAACTGGTTCAGTTTTGCTACTTCGGACTCCAAACAAGTAATGACACATTGCTATAATAGAATCAGAAAAGCTTTATTTTAGATAGATGGATACTTTTACTGATCCCCTAAGATTGTAATGACTCAGCAGCAGCACAAAAACTAACAAAGCACCATGCAACAAAATATACAATTGATTTTAAGAATTAAAAGTGCAGACTCCTGCCCTAGTCCGGTTGTAAAAGTCTTAACCGGACTACTCACTGTGGTGCCCCTCTTTTCAGGTCCCACGTAATTTGTTTTCAATAATTTTACATTAGGGGAAACTTGATCATTTCTAATGGTGCACCTGTAGTACAGTGGTTGGAAAAACACTGATCTACAGAGCCGTTAGTTCTGTAGACGAACTGTCACAGGGCTAATTCGGCCTCTGAATGTCTATCTGGGTATTCTGTGTTCATTTCCTCTTTACACGGGCTCAGAGAAGAATAATATCTTGATAAAAAGCCAAGAGAAGGGGTGGGTCCTCATCACCTCTGACCCACAGCTGTCCAAGGTGTTGTATGTTGGTTTTTAAACAACGAGGGATGCACATTCAACATCCCGCACAGACGAGAAATGTGGAAGCTAGAATCAATTGTAAAACATGGAATATGGTGGAATTTGATCATATGTCGTTGTTGTCTATTATCCATACTACTTTAAGAGTTTTTGTCAGAACAAAATTCCTGATGAACCACAGACACTCAGATCAGGTAGAAGTTGAAAGCTGTTGAAAGCTTCGCGAAGGAATAAATTTTAACCCCTCTGCTCAGGAGACCAAAATGCATTAAGGTTTCAGTAGTTCAAACTCTCTTTATACAATACAAGCCCCTCCTTCATTTACAACCCCCCATTGTGACCCACAAACCCCCAGAAGACCAAATGTTACTTCCAAGTATACAATCCTCTTTGATGATCATGTGTTGCACCCCCCCACAGGAGGTGTTTCGGACCCCCAGGGTGAGGAGACCAGATATGCAGGAAGGCAAACAGTTCTTTACAAATGCCATTTAGGACAATAACATTAACACAACTGATACCCCACAGTCCTGGTCTTGAAGTTATGCGGAGTTCACAAAGTCTTTCAGGGTTTAAAATATCATAAATACAATATTTTTCTAACAGTTTTTTACCGTGTCTGAGCAAAATGAAGCAGAAAAGATGGAAGCTAGTTGGTTGGATATGTTATGACCTTTGCAGCCCCCCCTTCTGTGTCACGTGACCTGCACTGACCCAGTTCAAGTCTCCCCCAGAAGTTCATCAGTGGCCAACAGGTTATTCAAAAATGAAGATATCCAATGCTACACAGCTCTAGAGTTTAGATAACGTGTTGATGTCAATAAAACCCACAAGGAATATTGAATCGTTTTAAGCTGTAATACGACTCAAAAATCAGACAATGAAGGTAGATTCTGCTCGTTTAGTTACTGTGATGGATATGATGTTCTCAGCGTAACACCGGAGCAGGATAAATAGTCTGGCTGCTCCTCACTGGTCCGCAAGTGTTTCCATCCTCACCTCCCTGGGAGTTTTAAAAAAACATTTTTGTCTGGATTTCTGCTGGTTGATGTGTTTTCTGACACGTCTCTGTGAGCTGATGGACACGTGTCTATGCGTGCATCAAGATGTAGCTCAGAGAGAGCAGCTTTGACATTCTGTCATTGCTGGAGCCTATCCTAGCAATTAGCAGGCGAGAGGCAGGGTACACCCTGGCCTAGGGTTGCAGGGCTTTAGAGTGCGACCAATTTGGTCGCACATGCGACCAGAAATTTGCTGATTGCGACTAACTTCATGTTTCGGTCGCACTGGTGCGCCTGACATTTCTCAGGTTTAGCTGAAGGACTTTAATTCCATCTCTGAATGTCTGCCGGCGTATTTTGTGTTCATTCCCTCCTTACCTGAGCTCAGAGAAGAATAACACCGTGATAAAAAGCCAATAGAAGGGGTTGGTCTTTCCTCTGATCCATCGGCTGTACGTCGTGTTGGTTTTTAAATTAAGAGAGGTGCACATTAGATATCCCGTACGGCAAAGGACATAGACGAGAACCATATAAACTAGAATTAAACGTGCAATATGGTGGAATTTGATCATATGTGTTTGTTATCTATTACCCTCAATAGTTAAAGAGTTTTTCACTGTGTCTGAGCAAAATAAAGCAGAAAAGTTGGATTAGAGTTGGATAAGTTTTGACTGCAGCGGCCCCCCACTCTGTGCTGCTGCTCGAGTCCTCACTAAGACCAGGAAAGTGGATCATATAACACCAGTCCTCAGATTTTTACACTGGCTTC
>JAOXYM010000016.1:28433669-28446387 GCA_028567055.1 Leptatherina wallacei | reverse complement strand
TATATATATATATATATATATATATATATATATATATATATATATATATATATATATATATATATATATATCAAATTTATATAAAGTATTGCAAAGTTTTTGCAGTCACATGTTCCTTGATCCTATACCGCTTCACTCACTGTCACTAGCTAAAAGATCTGTTGATACACAACAAATAAACCACATTCATGTTTTATACATTACATCCATGTGAAGACACACATGTGACTGATGACATTTTCATTCACTTGCTGGTCACTAAAACTCAGCAACCTCAGCTTTATTCTGCATCAGGAACATTTGGTTGGAACAGATCCTCACGTTGATCAGATCATCGTGGAAAATCTGGAAGAACAAACGAGTAAAGGGTTAAAAAGTGAACATTTAATGACAGAGAATGTCATAGAGTCTATTTAAAACTTGCCTCGATTTGACCCCTGGAAAACAGCCAGAGCCTGTCCTCTCAACAGCCTCCAGGAACCTGCAGATGAAGATGATAGAAAAATGAGGACTGCAAAAACCAGACATAAATCGGCTAGAGTTAGTCTAGGAACTTTTTGTCCAATCATTCATTAGGACACATTCTAGTTCTAGTTGAATAAAAATAAACAATAGACAGAGTTTATAAAGACAAACAAACAAAAAAGAAAAGAAAAAAAGAAAAGAGAGGTATAGGAGCCAAACTTAAGCAGAAGGGGGATATAGTTTTAATTGCTTTAGGCTTCTTGGAATAATGGATAGAGTGGACGTATTGCTTGAACTCACCAAAAAAAAGCAGTGAAGCAAAGTTTTCTACCTGTAAATTTACAATTGTGATTATGAGATTTAGCCATTATGAGATGATGTATCAAGTATACACTAGAATTGTTTTGCAAATCCTTCACTGCAAGACCAAACAATACATCCCTCAGAAATAAAACAAAATTATCATCAATCTTATGTTTGCCAGAACTCATTAACAACAGGGCAATACCAAAATAAATGGACAGTTGATTCAAGGGAGTTTTTACAGAAACTGCAACATAAATCAATGTTTAATCTAAACCTATTATGAATGTAAACTTTAGCTGGGTAGATTCTATGGACAAGTCTAAAATAAATTTATTGGTTATCAAAAATTTATTAGGAATCAGCCAAACCTTCTTCCATGGCATCATCCACAAACATGTTCAAATGAGAAATAGCATGAGGTAAGGATACAATATTCATTTGAAATAAAGTTCTTACAGATCTATTGTTGTTTCTAGAACAACTGGACAGACAGAGCTTCCCTACAGGAGTATTAAGCGAAGGTGCAAAGGTGTGTTCAGGGTATCAATCTTATGTTGATGTTTTAAATAGCATACATATACCAGAGGGGATAGCTCCAAACACTCTGGCATACTCCACAGGTGTTACAGGGATATTATACTTGGAGAGAAATTCATGACATGTTAAATGAAGACTGTCATTGTTAAACAGTTGATCTACAAGTATAATATTGTTACAAAACCAGTTTTCTATAGTGATTTGTGTTTAAATACAGAATGTCCCTGTTATTCCAGATATAGTTTTGTGTGGTGAAAAGTTGTGTTTGTAGATAAGTGACCATGACAAGAAGGTGAAAAATAAAAATCAGACAATTTAAGTTGGATTTTCTAAACATCATTATAACATAATAGAAAAAAAATAATTTTTGATAAAATATAAAGAGGTATGGTGTTCTAAATAGACTTGGGGTTAAAAAAAAGTTGTTTCAACCAATTAATCTTAAATGTGTTATTCAATAAATGGAAATCAAGAAAATTGAGACCACCATTTTCATGTGGGTCTTTTTATATGAGTTCATAAGAACACTTTTCTTTAAGTAATGAGTTCTGTTTTTCCATGAAATCAAAAAGCATTTTATCAATCTACTTGAGTAATTTATCATCAACGTGTAGAGCCAAATCTGCGTATGTCAGACGACAAATGCCCTCCGCTTTAGTAAATAGAGTTCCTCCTCTTAATGATAGGTCCCTCGAGAGCCACTGATTCAGTTTTCTTTGTGTTTTTTTTACAAGAGGATTAAAATTACAAGAACATCTTGTCTGTTGGTCTTTAGACACTAAAATACCTAAATAACGCACCTCAGTTTTGACAGGAATGTTGTTCAGTGTAGGAGTAGGACATTCTTTTTCTGCCATTAGTTCACATTTGTTTATATTCAGGCACAGGCCGGACACCCTTGAAAACTTACTATAACATCAAAAGCAATGGGAATTTGTTTTTCATTTTGTAAAAAAAGTGGTGTCGTCTTCTAGCTGTGTAATAAGTAATTCTTTATCAAGAAGGGAGATTGTAAAATGAATTGATGCTCCACTTTATCAAAGGCCTTATAAAAGTCTACAGATATTATAAAACCATTGTCGTTTATAATTTCTGAATAATCAATAATGTCCAAAACTAGCTTAATATTGTTTATGTCTTCTGGGCATAAAGCCTGATTGGGTCTCAACAATTATTGAATCCAATACAGTTTTAATTCTTTTAGCTAAGATGGTAGCAAAAATCTTATCATTGCTTATCTTTAAGTAATGAAATTGGATGCCAATTATCTAAAAATTTGCCGGATTTCAAGATCAAAATGGTTAAACCTTGAGTCAGAGTTGTTACACTTTCTAAAAATACTTCAACTAAGAACGGAGAAAGTTCATCAGCAAATGATTTAAAGAATTCAGATGTTAATCGGCCTGTCACAGGAGATTTATTAGTTTTTAATTGTTGGATGGCATTTGCCACTTCTGTAAGTGTGATTGATTTGTCACACAGTTCCATTTCACTTCTAATAATAGTTTTGTTAAGTTCAAAAAGGTGTCCGCCGATGCCTGACAGAATTTAGAAGTATACAGCTTTGGTAAAAAATCAAGTTGTATCTGCGCAATGCCTATCACCTCATGCGCATCCGTGTGGGCAACAGATGGAAGACTGCCTTCAACACACCCCTCGGATACTTGAGTATCTGGTCATGCCTTTCGGTTTAACCAATGTCCCTGCAGTGTTTCAGCACTTAATGACGTTCTCAGAGATTTTCTCCACCGTTTTGTTTATTTGGATGACATTTTGATTTTCTCCCGCAGTCTTTCTTAATATAGGCAGCACGTTCGGTTGGTGCTGCATCGGCTCCTTGAGAACCGTTTTTTTTTTGTGAAGGCTGAGAAATGTGACTTCTGACTGTGTCCTTCCTTGGTTTTGTGGTGGCAGGTGGAGAGATGAGACCAGACCCCAGCAAGGTAAAAGCTGTGCTGGAGTGGCCCATCCCAGCCACCCGCAAAAAGCTTCAGTGTTTCCTTGGTTTTGCTCATTTCCTTCAACGTTTCATTTGTAATTATAGTTCTGTTGTTGCCCACTGTTGGTTTGCAGATGCGGATGCAGCCTTTGAGCGGCTAAAGTCTCTGTTCATCTCTGCACCTGTCCTGATTCAGCCGGACCCCTCCAGCCAGTTTATTGTCGAGGTGGATGCATCTGAGTCTGGGGTCGGAGCCTCTCCCAGCGCGCCAACGGTAAACTTCACCCGTGTGCCTTCTTTTCTCACTGGTTATCCCCAGCCGAGCAAAATTATGATGTTGGTAATAGGGAGCTCCTGGCCATAAAACTGGGCTTGGAGGAGTGGAGGCACTTGCTGGAGGGGGTAGAGCACCCATTCGTAGTCTGGACTGATCATAATGTGGCAGGACATAGGAGGGGCCTGGGCGGCGATTGAACCCACAACCTCCCAGGTGAGAGTCGTGCGCGCTGACCAGTCAGCCAAAGGGATATCCCTATGGCCAAGTAGCCAGGGCACACGATCAATCGAAGGCAGTGACAGGACCCTCACATCTCTCCCCCTCTTTCCACAAGCACTCACTGTCACAATAAGAACTTAGCCTCCATCCAGACTGCTAAGCGGCTGAACGCGAGGCAGACACAGTGGGCTCTTTTCTTTGGTCGTTTTTAAGTTGTCTATCGCCCTGGTTTCAAAAACGGGAAGCCTGACGCTTTCTCTCAGCAGTTCGAGGCCGCCGAGTCTCCCAGGGGCCCTGTGACAATCGTCCCTCCTTCCTGCGTGGTGGGTGTTCTCCTGGCGCCTTCGGGAGGACATTAGGATAGCTCAGGCACAGGATCCTGGGCCAGGGGATGGACCAGCTAATGGACTCTTTGTTCCCCAGATCTTCCGTCCTCAGGTCCTTCAGTGGGTCCACGCAGTCATTAGGTCTATGAAGAGGCAGGGGAAAAGGCCTCAGATTTACTGAAAACCTCTGCTAGGTTGTGATACTCAGGAGGAATCTTGGACAGTTCAGGTGAGGGCGGTGTCTCCACAGGGCCGGACAGGTCATTGACAGGAGGCCGGGCAGAGCGAAGACAGTGGTCGTTGAGCCTTACGTCGCTCCAGCTGTCTATCAAATAGCCTATTGTCAATTTTTATGGTGAGCGCAATAAGGCTGTTAACTCAAGGGGGGCCAACTGGTCCTTCAGGGGGTCAGAGAGACCATTAATAAAAGCGTCAAATAGCGCTGTGTCGTTCCACTCTCTATGGTGCTAAATTCTATAGCATAATCAGCTGCTCTACGTTCTCCCTGTCTAAGCTTAATCAGAGCCCTGGCAGCCTCCCTTCAAGGTTTGGTATGCTGGAAAACCTGGGTGAAAGCTTTGGGAAAGCCTGGAGTGAGCCACAGACTGGAGATTTGTGCCACCAGTCTGCCGTGGCCCAGGCTTCGGCTCGCCCACACATGTGAGTTATTATGTAGGCAATCTTGGCTCGGTCAGAAGAGTAGTGCACTGCCTGAAGTTCAAAGTGAAGATCACACTGAGTGAGGAATGCCCAACCGTCCCCGGAGTCCGCAGAGAACCTCTCCGGCCGAGCCAGCTGAATGAACCCTGCGGTGGAATAGGCTGGGGCCAGGGCTGGAACAGGATCAGGCGTGGACAGGACCAACTCTGGATGTTGTGCAGCTGGAGGAAGGAGAGCAGGCTAGATCTGCTGGATCTGCTGGGCCAGGGTGCGGATCTTGGCGCAGACTGAAGTGATCTGTTGCTCATGGCGATTAGTCATGTCGATCAATCTCTGACGGACACAACCCAGCTGCTCATCCTGCAAGCAAATATGCTGCCCTGGGAGGCAAGGGTTGATTGGACCGACTGTCTGCTCTGTCCATGTTTTGGCTGGATCGTGATATCAGGTCTTGGTTAGGAGGTGGACACACACGCTGGACAGAGGAGTTCTCAAAACAGTTCTTTAATAGGCAGAGGTACAAAATCAGCAAGCAGAATTCGTGGTCAAGGACAGAAGCTGGTCACAACAAACTCACGTGGCTGAGGTAACAAAATCGGCAAGCAAAGACGTGGTCAAGGAATACAGAAGCGGGTCAAAAAATACTAGAAACGAGGAAGAACTAACATTATTAATCCAAGGCTGGAACGCTAGGAGAAACACACAACGATCTGGCAAAGAGTGAAGGCAGCTGGACTCCTTATATACACACACACAAGGGAGCGGGAGACGCAGGTGAAACACATGAGGGTAATCAGGTAGCTGGGAGGAGGAGATGACACACGAGGGAGGGGCAAACGAGACACCTGGAACGCGAGGAGAGCTAGACACACAGAACTAAAACACCCAGAAGTGCACAAAAGAATAAAAATAAACTAGTGACACCCTGACCCTGGAACGGTTACCTGACAATATTGAATTGTTCGGCAAATAAAGTGACTGTTTTTTAAAGTGGTTACCCCAGCTGAGCGCTCTGTACCATTTGAGAACCATAATGAGTTTCCCCATTGATATTTCCAAAATTTGGCAGCATCAGAAGTAGAATGAGATTACTGTAAATAACAAAAGTCTGAATTACATTGCTTAGCAAAAAGAAATAAAGCTTTATGCTTAATATTGTTGCGTAGCCCCCTAAGTATTAAGGGACACAAAGGATAGAGTAGACAGATTAAAGTAAACAGGGGTAAACACACACTCACAAAAAAAGCTTTGTTTTTATAAAAACTTGAAGGTTTGTTCAACAAGTAATGCAATATCGAAAACAGCACCAGTAAAAATGGGCCAAGTAGAGTAAATTAACGCTAACAGATACAAACCTGTCTCCCCCCCCCCTCTGCTCCTCATATTATATAACATCTGTCAAAATAGAGCAAGTTTTAACAATCATAATGAGAACTCGTAAAAACCTGAGAAGAGAGGGGACTGACCACAGGGTCCCATCTTAGAAAGTAGAGTTATATATGATTATGGCTGAATCTCTGAACCATTGATAAAACCACGACCTCCCACGAAGTGTGCAGCCTTTCCCTCCTCACACGCTCTCTTTATTTTAGGCCACAGTTTCTGCCAGTTATCTCTTTCCTCCTTTGTTAAGTCTTCAGAGAAGCGTAGGTCTTAGGCTGGAGAAATCCGCTATTCTTGGCAGCTTTCCGCACTTCCTCCTTCAGACGTCGGGAGATGAACCTGATGATCACGCCACGGGGACTTTGAGTCTTCCTGGCATCTTCTCCCCATCCGATGGGCGACATCAATGGCATCAGGCAGTTTTTCTTCTCCAGAAGGCAAGATTCTTTGGGAAATACCGACCACCTCTTCACGCACATTTTCCTTTTCGGCCTCAGGGACGCCATACAGCCTCAAATTCCACCGACGACCATAGCCTTCCAGGTCTGCCACACGAGCCATGCATTTCAGATTTGATTCTTCGCTCTTTTTTACATGTTTTTCAATGTGAGCTACTTTATCCTTGATGAGTGTAACTTCTGAGTGGACGGTGTCTAACATCTTTTCCAGCGCATCACTTCTGGAGTTTATCAAGTTGACCAGTGTGCAAACAGCATCATCAGAGGCTAAGGTATGGGAGAGAGAGGGCTTCTTGGCAAGAGGAGGCTTACATGGAGTCACCGGTAGTGGAGGGAACTTGTCTTCTGTCAGTTGAGTTGCTTGTGAGTTGCAGTCCATCCTACTGTTATAGTCATGCTTATTAGCAGACAGGCTAGCGGGGCTATCTCCCTCTTTACAAGATTTGCTTCTTCTACCAGACTTATGCCTCGTTCACACTAACACCTAGTCAGCCCAGCCTTCATTCAACCGACACCACACTACCCCGGTCTGTTCCCATTACAATAGAAGGCAGTCGCGGCCGTCCTCAGTGTGGGCGGGGTCTTCATAGCGAGGTTTCATGAAGTTATTTGTTTGTGACAAACGCGCACACAGCTAGCAATCAAAGGAACGTCCTCACTTCTATATCTGACCACGGTGTTGGTTTTCGAGATTTTATCGCTTCTTTCTCTGCTTCTCCTGCTGCTAATGTTTTCTCTGGTCTCGGCTTTGGGTTTTGTTTTTGGCTGTTCCGGAGTTGCACTAATGAGTCATCCCAGGAAGTCAGATTCTGGCCAATAGCGGCCTGCAATCTGCACATTACCATTTTCGTCCCGACTCGGCCCTTTCAGAACCTCGACGGAAAAGTGTATCGACTCGCCCCGGGAAAATTGTAATGTTAACACAAACAAATCAGGCGGTGTGGTGCTGGGCTGGGCTGAGTAGGTGCTAGTGTGAAAGGGACATTAGGTATTTTGGTCGGTACTGCTTCAAATACAGTCCCAGGGAAAAAGGCAAGCTATGTCACTGTCGCTTTTCAAACAAAACGTATATCTGCTGCGTTAAAAATACAAAAATGAATGTTCGGTGCTGAGAGCTTGATAAAAAACTAGCTTTCACGCCGCCTTCTTGGGCAGCAACCTTCCGGACTAGAGTTGAGCTATGGCGGGGTCTTCGTCTGCCATTTTCCCTACAGTTGGGTGCCTCTCAAAGGAAATGACACCCCATTTTTTAATAGGTTTTTTTCTTGGTGGATAGTTAAGCATGAATCAAATTTATTATTATTATAATTATTATTTTTATTATTATTATTGTTGTTGTTGTTACTATTATTATGCTGCTTTGGAGCCCTGCTTTTTTTATTCTAACCATTTACTGCATAAGAAAGGTTTCCGTCAGTCATGTGACACAACTTTTTCATGACGACATTTGTGAAACCTTCGAAATTAGTCCTCAATGCGGAAGTAACAGTCTGCATATTGTTCTTTTTTTTCTCAATCAGTCTAAAACTTCTTTACTTTCAGAATGAGTAGCGTTTGAGGCAATAACTTTGGAGCCTTTTTGAGACTGTCAATTAAAACAGTGCTCTTAGGCTCGAGCTGCATCTGGACTTCCGCTTATCAGTTAGGGTGACGTAATTGTCTAGACCTGGAAAGTCCGATCCTGGCTCTCCCAAAGCAGAAGCACAGCGAGGAGGAAGCGATCTGTTCCTGCTTCTGGTCGGTGAAAACATAACAGGTGAGTCCCGAGGCACCTCTTCGAGTCCATGACATGTTTATACAGACCAACAGAAATGATCATACAGCGCACAGATCTTTCCTGCCTCTGCTACTTCCCTGTGATAGCTAACGAAAGAGCTACATGTGTTAGCTGGTTGACCTCAGGCCACAAATGGAAAGAAAACCAGAGTAAATGAGGGGATGCATACAAGTTAAAAGCTGGTTTCAGGGCTACATGCCAACACACATAGGGGCCTCCTGAACAGTTTAGTTGTGTAAAACTAAATGTAATCACACCATATTACCTTTACAGTGATCAAATTAAACTCTGGGAATTTCTGCGGCCCCAGAGACCATCACAGAAAAACAAACAGAAAGCAGAATATACGGAAATATTTTAGCATGAAAAAAGTATAACTTGACTGAAGATACTTAAGTAGCTCTGAAACTGATCGTTGAGCTGAAATTACAGTTTACTAACAGTTTTATGAAATCCTCCTGCAGCAGTAAAGCAGATAGATGATTGAGGGCCTCCAAAGTTTTATTTAATGGATTTAATATTTATATAATCAGGGCTGGAAACAGCCACCAAAACAACAGCTTCTGTATTGGAATACAGCACATGTATACTGAAACTTTGGGGACAGCTTTGTCCTAATGGAAGTAAACACACAAACGTCACATTAATAACCACCTGACTCAATGAAGAGTATGATATAGCAGCGCCTGCCATAACACTAATGAGACTGCTTCAATGTCTTCATTAGGCATAGCAAGGTGAAACCATTTGGATATTTTAGAAAAAAATATGTTCATACTAGAAGAAATAGTAAGTGGTGTACTGTGTGTTTAATAAGGGTGTAACAATGCATCAGTCTACATCAGTGAATTGATCCAGTGACCAATTTTGTTCCTTTTTTGGATTTGATATGAATGGAAGTGATTGTGTTAAATCAGCATGTGATATCGTCTCATATCGATCACCGGCTCCTGAATCAAATAAAAATCGTATTGCGGAAGAATTTGTGATAACGGGAAACAATTAATTGACATAATATTGTATCATAATCAAACTTGCAATTTTCACTCTTAAGTGTTTAACAGAGGCATATTCATCCATTAGGTGAGAAATCAGGCTATATTGTAGTAGATGATGAAGAAGATTGAGGATTGCGTCATCATAGGATAACACTGTTGATTATAAGTCATGTTGGTATCTACCTGCTAAATGTAACTCAAGTGTTTCCTCTTTTAAGCTTTGTTTTTTACTTTGTATGAACTCCTGAAGGGAATATAGTTCTTTAGCTACGAAATGCTCAACTCCATTAAACTAGTAATAAACTGTCTATTGTTTGGTGCTGCACTACTTTTTAGAGTATTTTTCTACAAAAATCTGCTTCCTTTAGCCAAAAAGATGTTATATGAGCAGAGAGAGAAAAAACAAACAAAAGAGAACTCTAAATGTTTAGTTGAAAAACAAACTAAAACTCTGAATGAGCTGTGAATTCAGATGATGATGAGGTTGTTACCAGAGCAACCTCTTTCACATCATTGCTTTGTTTCCACATTGTCACTTGTTCCATTGTTACTCCTCTTTCAGGGTGAGGGCCTACAGAGGTGTGTGTTAGGTGTGTTTGTCTGGTACAGCATAAAACTCCCTGACCAAATTTCATTGAGAGGTGGAGTTTATGCAAAGGAAAGACACAATGATACCTAGATCCAATCATTTTGGAGGATTTTTCTCTAAGTGCTCCTCTATTTAGAAAAAGTGATTACGATAACGATATCATAAACAAAAACATTTTAAAACTAAAACTAAATTAAACCAATTCAAATTTAACAAAAGGAAGCTACGGTATTAATTAAAGTTCAGTGAAAAAAACTCTTAAACTTGCCATGATATAATAAATGTCCAAAATGTCAGAGCCCATTATGGACAAGCCAGTAAATATTTAGCAGCTGAAATAACAAAGATCCCTGGAGACTAAATGGAAACTAAACAGCGATGTTACACATAAAAGAAAACGTTGCTTTAAATTAGTCGGATGTGTAAATAGGCAACTATTTCACTCTATAAAGCCAAACCTATCATATTTGATACATACTTTTCTGAGATATTTTGCATCACTTTACGATAAAAACTTTGCTCAAAACTCTGCAGTATACAATATGATACTTGTCTTCTACCAGGAAGCATAAGACTGCACTACAATAATTTTGACATGTCACATGGTAATAAATGGTAGATAAAGCCCCCCAAAAATTGTAAAGTTTTTTTCCACATTTTGTTTAAGGGCCAAATAAAACTTCAGATTTATAAAATTTGACTTTTCTCCCCAGTTTTTCCTGAGTTGGGCTTTAAAGGGTTAATACCGAAAGCCTTTAGTAGCCACTGACTGCTATCAAAACCTGTAGCTTCGGGTATAGCTGACCTTTTTTCATATAGTCAGATGTTTTCTTCAGTCACCTGGAGTAAACACAATCAAAATGACTTGAAATTTGACAATTTGATGGAAACAGCAAATGTTTAAATCATCTTTGTTACTAAACCATTTTCCTGTTCTCAGATTGCTTGGAATCGTGTTTGTCCTCCTAGGACAGTTTTACTTTGCTCGTTTTTCCTCCACTTTCATAACAACTTGGCAAACACAACATTAGACTATTTTACTGAGAGTTTGACGTATGATCTACTCTTTATTGGCATTATACAAAAGTACAATGAAAGTAAGTTTGACATTCTCTCTGAAGGAAATGAAGTTAGATATGAATAAAATTATAGAGCAAAGAAGTTAAAATAGAACAGAAGATTTTTGTCAGTCTTCGTTTCGATCGTTCTGAACCCTCTGTGTGGTAACAGTTCAAACAAGGAATGGCCAGGATGATGTTGTACGCCTATTTCTTCAGTCTGTTGTTGTAAATGGTGCCTACATCAGGAGGTTTCATCCCAATAATGACCTCAGAAGTGTCACGATGTGGAGGATGAGGACCCAAATGCAGGTTGGAAAGGCAGGGGGCAGACAGATGTAAGAATTAATGGTTTAAAGATGTTAACTGGTAACCACAGGCAGGGTAACCAAACAGTAACAGGGCTGGAAAACCAAAACTCAGAAGAAGAAGGGGAAGCAAATTAGCAAATGAAACCAGGTGTGATGAACAGGAAGTGAACAGAACAAAATACAGAAGGGGATAAACCTATAAAATAAAACAGGAAACGATACAGGACTGAGACAAAACCAGAAACGAAGAAAATACCAAAAACGATCTTGACCAAAAACTCACAGATCATGACAGGACACCTTCCTCATCCGATGCAAGTAATGCCATGCCAACTAGAGCAGTGTTTCCCAACCTGGGGTCTGGGATCCCCCAAGCGGGTCCCCAAGGCTTTGAACATTCAGATTAATATCCACACATTGTACCTATTTTAAGAAAAAAAGTAAGACTATATGTTGTTAATTTAACTTTGGCTTTACCAAACGACAGGACTCAGCCAGAATCCAGTATTTATGGTACAAATCCCACTTTTGAATGCATAAACCAGCATAGTTTCAGCACCAGGTGGGGCAAGGGGTCCATGGCTTTGTAATATTTGTGTAAAGGGGGTCCATAAGGAAAATAGGTTGGGAATCACTGGACTAGAAGGCAAGGTTATTGTTAACCAGAAGGAAAAACTTAGAGGAAAACAGCAAATGCAAATGTAGTCGCCTTGGTCATAAAGAAGACAAAGATGGATTTTTTTTAACTGTGATTTTTCTCTGTTTCATATCTAGAGGCAGAAAAAGCAGATCATACATGAGCAGTCATGATTTTAGTTAGTTACATCCATGTCTTCCTTTAGATACAGCTACTCTTAAAAAAACAGAAGAAGATAAAAAAACGTTTGTTTGTTTACTGAAGGAAAAGTAAAAATATTTCTGTGAAATTGAAAAGGCCCTTTTTTAAAAATGTTCTCCACACTTTCTAATGCACAACATCAAAAAGAAAATAAATTTCATTTTGAAATTCCATTAAAAAAAATTTAAGATGGAACCCAGAGAATATTGGTAAATCCTGCTGCAAATTTCCAGATGAACAGATGAGTATTCAGCTGGCTGTAACCTGCAGCACCACTAGATGTCGCTACATTCTGCACCTTTAAAATGAATTTGGACAAAAACAGAGATTTAGTCTTTAACGTCTCCAAAACTGTAAGGCCGGGAGAGTCACTTTTTTCTGTACCAGAAAAAAAACCTGAGAGTTTTAACACAATGAATCAGTGACTGGTGTTTTTAACCTGTTCTAAACTGCAGCAGAAATGAAACAAATAAAGCTGCTTCAGTTGTATTTCAGCAGTCCTCAGACTAGGGGTGGGCGTATCGATCTAAATATCGATAGTATCGATACCAAGGTGAGTATTGGTATCGGATCGATA
>JAOXYM010000016.1:28413562-28433569 GCA_028567055.1 Leptatherina wallacei | reverse complement strand
ATAATCAACTAATTCAAGGCAAAATTACAAAATTATTCAATGATCATGACATTTCAAGTAAAAAGTATCGGTATCGGCGATACTACCCTGTATTTACTTGGTATCGGATCGATACCAAAATTCCCAGTATCGCCCACCCCTACCTCAGACTGGTAAAATTGTTCTGGTTTAAGGTCATAAATGTGATGCTGCTTGTTTCTTTTGGTCCTGCACAGTAAAAAAACAAACAGTTAATGCAGATTAAAATGTCAAAGGAGATCATCAGCGATCACAGCCAGGTAATGTGTCATTTGTGGCTGTTGAAGAACTCAGATGGGTCTGATGAAATAGATTTTAAAGCAGCTTGAATTATTAGCTACCGTTGTCTCATGAATAAAGTTTCTTTGACTGACAAAAGAAAAAATTTGATGTCATATCAAATCAAATTATTGCAGGAGACCAACCTTTGCAGAAGCCTCTCCTTTCGGAAACCTGTCAAAATCTGACCCATCTGATCTGAAGCTGCATGATGCCGTTGCTGCCGTGGTTTTGATTTTCATCATTTTAACACTTTGTTGTCTTCTTAAAACGCCTCAGCTTGCACTTTTCAGAATTGTGGTATGTGCACAATATTAAAATGGTTTAAGCTCAGAAATCATATCTAGAACAGAATATAGCCACACTTTGAATACAGAGTCATATGTAAGAAGAGTAGAAATATATGGAAATGATTATTGAATTGAAATTGACAGTAGAGGCACATTTCAGCACCTTTATTTCCAGCCGATTCATTGAAGGAGAACCTCTATCTGACTTACATTTTATGGAAAGTCAGTATCCGTGAAATCTGCATATGAGATAATATGCATGCAAACTGTGTAATAATCTGAGGGTGATGACTGTGTGGCAGCAGGGAGACGAGTTTGACCTGCAGTGCATGCAAACGCACTAATAAATCAGAGGATGAATTTTTCATTTCAGGTCATTCGGCACTATGAGTCAGCGGACGGAGCGACGGGGCATACACGTGGACCAATCAGACCTGCTGTGCAAAAAGGGATGCGGTTACTATGGAAACGCAGCGTGGCAGGGTCTGTGCTCCAAGTGTTGGAGAGAAGAGTACCAGCGGGTACGGCAGAAGCAGATCCAGGACGACTGGGCCTTGGCAGAAAAGTGAGATCATTTTTATTTGGCGTTCAAAATATCATCCAGCTGTCCCTGCTTCACCAAAACGTCCCTCAGGAAAAAACAGATGAATCTGGACTGAACATTTTCTTTGCAGCTTATTTTTAGGCTTATGTGCATCTGGTATTCGGCCAATAAAGCTTAAATTTAGCTCCATTTCTTTTCCTTTTCATGAATTTCATATAATTCATCAGTGCAAAGAGCTGCTAAAAGAAAAATATCGAGCATATTTTGCATCTAAAAGAGTAAAAATCACTTTTATGCCTATAATAATTAAATATTCATGCAGGAGTATTTGAATATAGTCTATTTGTATAACAGATGGTCATTGCAAGTTTTTTCCTCTTTATGAAAGTAAAGTTTCTGCTTCTTTAAAATTTCCCACTTCCAACTTTTTTTGTGTCCAGGTTGCAGCGTGAAGAGGAGGCAGCGTATGCCAGCAGTCACGGAGCGCATTCCCAGCCAAACACACCCCAGCAGCACCCAGGACACACTTCTCTGGGCCCCTTCTCCAAGTTTGAGGAGAAGAAAACCAACGAGAAGACTCGGAAAGTGACAACCGTCAAAAAATTCTTCAGCCCTTCATCTCGCATCACATCCAAGAAAGGTGTTGCATATAATTCTGTACACATGTACTTTTTGATTTGTTGAATTTCACGTACTGATATTAATGATTCACTAAGAATACTGTCTGTGTTGGAGATGTACCAACTACAGTTGAAAACAAAGTAGAGAAAAGTAACTGGTAAAGTTAGGCATTAGCCAGGCATTATCCCTTACCTAATTGCTGTGACATCTATGTCCGAAAGTAAGAGCAGCTGAAAAAGGTCTGGAACTTCCTCAGCTTTATAAACGGAGTCATTTTGCTAAGTATTCACATTAAAATGTGTAGGTTTTATTATGATAATGTAGTGAAATGTGAGTTGAACACTTAAAGTAGCATGATGTAACTTTCTGACCTTAAAGATATTAGATAGATATTAGTGATTAATTTCTATGGTGTTCGGACATGTATTGTGCATATTTATGAAGCCATTGTTGCCAGGCAGCGTCCTGAGGCTGGGAAACAGCACTGTACAACTTTGTCTTCCAGGACGCTGTGCAATGTTGCAACTCAGTCTCACACCATGGTCAATTCAGTAAAGAAATCGAATGCAAGAGGGCATTATAGCAGGAAGAGAGAGAAGGAGGGAAGGAAGGAAGGAAGGGACAGAGCAATGGATGAGACATGAGTCAATATCAAACTGACTTTTATTAGCTGGAGAGAGCTCAGAGAAGAGACAGGATGCAATATATATGCTGAATTACCTGTCACTAGGGGGCACCTCACTGAGAAAATCTGCCAAAGTTCAGTATTGCTTCTTTAAAGTAGCTAAATACAGACACAGACAATGGAGAGGAGGGTAGCCAAAGCATAACTTTTTCTGTTTGGTGCTTACCTCTTCAGAAACCCAGGAAGGGAAGACCACCAGTCCCTCCATTAGCCGCCATGCCAGCTTCGATACGGACCAAGTGTCCAGAGACTTCTTAGAGTTCTTGAAGAACCTTCAGAAACCCGGCCGGGACATCCACAAGCAGTGCAGAGCTTTTCTTATGAACATGTCAAACAAAAAGGTTGGTTGTACTTAGGAGAGGATCAAGGCTAAAGAAAGGTCATAAACACCTTTATAAACTTCAAACTTCTTTCAGCAGGACCTGAGCGCCGATGAGCTGTCGGAGTGTGTTCAGGATTTTTACCAGGGCTTGGCCGACCGCTTGATGAGTCACTTTAAAGGTATTTTTTCTGTTCAAGTTCAGCAATTATTTTCCAGTAATCCTTCAAAAGAAGCAGAAGGTGGCAGCACCGGTAGCATCGCATGTGGTCTCATTAATCTTTCCTCTTCAGGCTCTTCAGAATCTGTTGAGCAGGTGATGGACCAAGTGGAAAAATACATCATGACTCGTCTGTATAAGAGCGTTTTCTGCCCAGAGACCACTGATGATGAGAAGAAGGACTTGGCCACACAGAACAGGATTAGGTGGGCCAACCTGGATTCACATCAAGCACTAATGATTTCATTATTTTGAGTTATTATTACAGAGCATATTGCAGTGAAACATGGAGGAGTTTTTATGTTTAACATATGTATGAGCTCTTTGACAATAAGCCCAGCTGCACGTGTTAACTTATAAAATTGACTGGAATAAATGTAAATGTGACATCATGTGAAGAAAAAAGAAAATATAAAAGCTGTGAACTGCTGTGAGCTTACTCTAATGAACACAATGTTGATTGCTCGTGTTGCAGGGCTTTACACTGGGTGACCATCCAGATGCTCTGCGTGTCCATGGATGAAGAAATCCCTGAAGTCTCTGAGAATGTGGTCAAGGCAATAACAGGTTCTTTTACTTTTACTTTTTAAAGAGCTTCATAACTCTGTTAAAGTGACGGCTGAAACTTTAGAGACAGAGGTCTCTATGTTTAGCTGATTTAGTTAATCTTTGCTCAAATTCTCCATACCACATCCCAACCTATGTAGCTTAGTCTCACAGAAGAGTAAGAAAACCAGTCAGCAAGTAGTTGGTAGGTACATAATGCTTTGATCCATCCAAACATCACCTCTGCTTGTTGGTCTTTTCCAGATATCATTGAGATGGACTCAAAGAGGGTTCCTCGGGACAAACTCGCGTGCATCACACGCTGCAGTAAACATATCTTTAGCGCCATTAGGATCACCAAGAACGAGCCGGCGTCTGCTGACGACTTTCTCCCCGCACTCATTTACATTGTTCTCAAGGCGAACCCTCCACGACTTCAGTCCAACATCCAGTACATCACCCGATTCTGCAACCCCAGCAGGCTGATGACCGGAGAGGACGGATACTACTTCACCAACCTGGTCTGTGTTTTTACTTTAGTTTTTTTTCTTTCCTGTCCTCCTTCACTTCCCATCAAAGTCAGTTTGAACTGGAGGGCTAAAGCTGGTTAAATGAGGTCGACTTGTGTAAGACTTTCCTTTATGATTTGACTCTTCTTATCTGTAAGCTGGCATCGGCCAGAGATTGACACCCTTTAACTAGTATGTGAAATGTATTTATTGTAAACAGATAAGACAGTTCAGCTCAGTTTGACAAAAGGGACCTGGTGTAATTTTGTGCATCAGCCGGAATTTAGGGACATTAAAAAATATCCATCCATCCGTTTTCTGTACCGCTTAATCCACGCAGGGTTGGCTGGAGCCTATCCCAGCAATTATCAGGCGAGAGGCAGGGTACACCCTGGACAGGTCGCCAGTCTGATTAAAAAAAAAATGATGATGCTTATTTTAATTCTAATTATTTTCCAAGAAAAATCCAAATATTTACTGGTTTCAATTTTATAAAAATTTTAAAATGTATTGTTATTTTTAATAGTTTTTTGCTTGTTGGAGTGTAAATGATGGTAAATAAAACCAAGCAAGCTGCATAATCAATCTTGAACTTTGGGAAATTAGAATAAAAATCTTTTTTTTTTTTTTTTCATTTTATAAACAAGTCAATTCATCCAAGAACTGAAATTAAAAAATATTAGAAGATTGCTTCTTTCTCATCTTGAGATCTTGCGAGACCTTTTGTCTTAAATACGCACTACTTAACTACAGACCATAAAACTCTGCGTTCTGGACTCATTCGATGGCACAGTTATTATGTACATTTCTGGAGCCGTCATGGCCCAGGAGCGTCCCGAAGCTGAGAGACCGCGCTGCATCACATGCTAGCAAGCAGATATAAACACACCAGCAGTTTTGAACGGCCACCGTGGCCACCGTGGCTGATTCAGCCACGGTGAAGACGTTATCGGAGGAAGAGAGGAAAAGAAAGAGAGAAAGGGACAGAGCAAGAGATAAGACAAGAGTCAAGATAAGACTGGCTTTGACTGGCTGGAGAGATCTATCAGTACAGGTTGGATGCAAGATGGATGCCGATTTAGCCGTCGCTAGGGGGGCGCCTCACTGAGAAAATCTGCCAAAGTTCAGTATTGCTTCTTTAAAGTAGCTAAATACAGAAAGTAGTCTGTGTTTTTGTCACTGAGCACAACATTTATAGTAAGATCTTTATCAAGAAGTTTCTTTTATGTCTTTATGATGGACGGGACTCATCACCCTGTAACCAAACAACCAGAGTCTATTTTAACTTTATCTTTTTTATTTTTTATTTTTTGCTTTTATCTGAATTTTACAAAAAATCTTCTAAGGCCTAAACCTAACCAAGTGTTTTGTGACTAAATGTACCTCAGCAGCAAAGGAAAAGAAAGGTTAACAGTGAGTGTAAACAAAAATTTAATTTAAAAGAAAACGCAATTATCAAACTTCGGAAACAAAATAATCCGTGTATGGTTCGTTCTTTGGTTTTTCCATTTCAAAACAAAACGAGAAAAAACAAAATATTAGGTTGTTTATTGGTTTTGTTGTTTTAAAACCAAATTAGACAAACGAAAATTCCCAAGATAAAAAAAGAGAAAGTTTTTTTCAATGTTTCGTTTCAATGGGAAAAAACAAAGCAAAGTTTCATATTTTGTTAGTGTGCACCTTCTGACGGAACCAGAAATTGCAGCCCGAACTCAAGGCAGCTTTTATTTCCGACTGTTTCATCATACGTTACGTTTCATACTGAGCAGCAGGAACAGCCAAAATCCCACCATGGACACTGCTGATTTCAGAGTGTGTTTTGCCTCATTTATTAGTGCGGAATAAGGACTGCGGTCAAGTGAGCCGTCATTTGAAAACACACGGTAAAGCGGGTGAAATCTATGTGCGCGTGTTTATCGTGTATTACGGTGATAAAAACAGATTAAAAATACTTTTTATCACCTTACTAATGTAGGAATTTTCAGTTGACTAAAACAGGTTTAAATATCATTAGACACTTAGCAAAAATCCGAAGGACCCACAGAGTATCCAGCAATGTTCAGAATCTGCAAAGGAGAGAAGTGAGGGATACCAAACCAGTCATCTGTTCGCCTCTCCACAACAGAGCAAGCGTTTATTGAGAAGTCATCAAGAAAAATTCACAGACGTCTGGAGGAGCTTGATACTATCTGTCTAGTCTCTGAGCAATTGTACAACAACTACTCATTTTTCACAGAAAGTTCCAACACTCCCTGTGCTAGCTTTGTCTAAGGCTCCTCCCATATTATGTGTTACAATCATTCGTATGTGTATTGGTTAAGCCTGCATATGTATATTTTTTGATCTTCCTCTTTCCCCGTGGGCGTTTCTTTCTGACCGCACGTCAGCGACATCTGATTCCGTTGGCGCGTCGTCATCACCGTCTCCAGACAGATCACTTGCAGAAGCGTGGGGGACATCCTCCTTCTGCCTGCTCTCAAAACTTTGTTTTCGCTGCTACTGCCTGTGTTATCTATTGTCCTTGAAAGATTCTGTGAGAACTAATATATTTCTGTTTTCTCAGCATTTGTAAATTATAGCCTGCTGAATGTGTGTGTGTTAAAGCTAAAATAGGAGTTACTTGTGTGTGTGTGTGTGTGTGTCTTAAAACTAAATAGGAGCTGTGTGTGATTATACATATCTACACTAAGTAAAAATATATCTATACTACGTAAAAAAATATATCTACACTAATTGTGGTAAATTCGCCGAGTTCAATTTTGTGTCATAACAGATTTAAAATGAATATTACTCCAAAATTCTGCAGTAAATTTGCAAGTCTGTGGGCCTGGTAGTAGATGGAGTCATTTTGAACAATATTCAAGTCCAAGTATCTTGTCGCCTTTGATAGTAAGGTGATAAAAAGTAGTTTTAATCTGTTTATCATAGAGCAAGACTATTTTCTACCCCTTAACATCTCAAATTTCAAACATCAGGACAATATGTCAAAAATGACTTTTATTGACATCAAATATTTTCACACAGTGACTCAACATAGTTTTTCACCACAACAAGGCATTTCATGAATAAATGACCTTATTTTTGTTGTTTTACACATAGCAGATAACTTAAATACGTTTACCGTAATACACGATAAACACGCGCACATAGATTTCACCCGCGAGTAAAGTGTGGCTGGCTTTACCGTGTTTTCATATGACGGCTCACTTGACCGCAGTCCTTATTCTGCGCTGATAAATGACCTTTTTAGAGGCAAAACACACTCTGAAATCAGCAGTGTCCATGGTGGGATTTTGGCTGTTCCTGCACTGCTGCCCAGTATGAAACGTAACGTATGATGAAACAGTGAATAAGGCTCTAGTGCAGCGATCTGTTGGAATTATTTAGTCTGTCAGTCTCCACAACGCAAAACTCTCATTCTTGGGCGACTTCCGTCTTTTCTGGTAGCCTTGCTACATTTAAAAAGAACAGTATATTTTATTTTGGATTTAAATAGCTGAAGCAAAAATCAAACTTTGTGGATTTTTAATTATTTTGATTTTACGTTGTATCATTTAGGTTTTAAAAACAGAAAAACCAAAAACAACACGGTTATTTTGTTTTTGCGATTTTGTTTTGAAACAGAAAAAAACAAAAAACGAACCATACACGGATTCAAAATCAGCCCTTGTCATTGAAATTTTATTGGTTTATTCCACCATCACTCCATATGTACAGTTCATGTTACTCTAAAAATGGAAACAAATGTTTTGTGTTCATACACAGATTAAAAACAACAAACAAAAGCTGTTGTATCCAAGAACATGAACCACAACAATCAAGTTGTGATTGTTTCACCATCTGTCATGAGATGGTGTTGTCTGACAGTTCGGTTAGCGATGATGTGTAACTTTTTCAGTAGGTCCATCTGGTTCTGTGTGACTCAGCTTAATCTGCATCATCTTCCAGAATCCCAGCCATGATTTTAATCTAGAGTGTTTATCTTTTTTAGTGCTGTGCAGCTGCCTTCATAGAGAAGTTAGATGCTCAGTCTCTCAACCTTTCCCCGGAGGAATTTGAGCGGTACATGTCGGGCCAAGCTTCCCCGCGATGCAGCAACTCAGAGGGTGAGTGCCCCCACTCTGGTCCAGGAGTTGGCATGGATACCACCAACCCAGTTCTGGCACAGCTCAACCACAATCTGGAGCTGCTGTCGGGACTAAGCAGTCGGCAGGAGGCCCTGACGGAGACTGCTCAGAGCCTCAAGGCCGATCTCCTCTCATGGACTCAGAGTGTACAGCGGGAGGTGCATGACATATTGGAGAAATACCCACTGGATATTATTTCCTCCACTGTTTCTGCCATTGATGCAAACAACATGGACAACGACAACCTGCCGTCACCCCTCAAACCCCAGGTGTTTGCTAGCTAGAGAAGTTGACAAAAGGGAGGAAAAACATTTAAATTTTGATTAGGCTACACCTGCTTGAAAAGGTCAGCTCACATAACCCTGTGTACTGAGTTTATTAACAGGCAAAATATCATGCACAGCATAATTATGGAGTGTCTCCTTACTGTGATTTCACTACTAAAACCCAGCTGCATTAACATTTAAATCATAACATTTCAGTGTGAAAAAGGTTCAGTCAGCACATTTCTTCATATACGCATAATTTATGTTATGTAAATAGCCATAATTTATGGCTATTTATGCAATAGCCAGTTGTCTGCCCAGCAATGACCTTTAAATCCAGAGTGTAAAGAGTCCAGAAGGGTTGAGGCTATAAATATGAGCTTAACTGAACTATTCAATTTTATTCATCCTTTGTGTGAGAGAAAAATCTTAAAAACTGACACACAAAATTAACTTTTTAGGTGTTTAGACAAGACATTGGTGCAAAATCATTATAATGTGTTAAGGAATTAAGGTCCATTAGCAACAAAGTTTGGGAGTCAAACTGACAGAATGCTAAGCATGGAAAACTCTCGCTGTATTTTATTACAACTGGGAACTCAGAATTTCCAGGCTGCTAATAATATCAGAGAAAGTAGGATCTGAATTGAATTTGTTCTCTGTAATTCGGGAAAGGCTTCCACATCCAATTTCTTTAATTTCAAGAAACTTATTTATTTTTTTGTACTGCTGAAACAAAAACAATTTTCCTTTGTTATTTTTAATGTAATGAAACATGCTAATGTACCCATTTCACCTTTTTAAGTCTTGTATTTCTGCATTGAGAGCTTTGTCTGCTGATGGAGGAGGTAGCCTCTATAAATATGTTCTACTTTGGGAATTGAATGGATAAAGATTTATTGTTTTTTTTTTAAAAAAGGGAAAAACATCATGTTTAAATAAGATTTTCCGCTAATATTTATGAAGTAGAGTTAACTCCCTTCTTAAATTTTATTAAAACCTTATTCAGTTTCAGTTTGGGAGAGCATTAGTGACCAGCAGTTAGCTAGCGGTGTTATCCAGGTAGCATTGTAAAGTTCCTGCCAAATATTCTCTCGTAGAGTGTGTTGCAATACAAAAATGTCAGATAATTGTTTTACAGATAGTTAAGAGAAAGGAAACAATGGTTGGCAAATGATACCCTTTAGAGCTGTAATATGTAGTGAACTTCCTGTTCAACATACTAGCTAGGAAGAGAAACTAACAGCTAACAGGCTAGCAAGTTAGCTGCTAACAGTTTAGTTAGTTTTGCTGATACTCGGAAATACAAAATAACACCCACAGAGCATAAGCTTAAAATATTAATAGATAATACAGACACAAAACTGAACATAAAGCTCTTACATAACAAATTGCATATTATTACATTTCAATCTATGTTTTTTTTGTTTACTGTTTAAGCTAACTCTTAAAAAATGTGCCTCTGTGGTTATCAAATATCATTTAAAGGCTTCAGTTTCTAAAGTGTTTCAAAGTTACTGTTTCATTTGTGTTTTCTATGAGCTACAGGTACCTCACTGATTGAATGGCAAATCTAAACAGCCTTTATAACATCTGTACATGCCTTTTTGTTTAGTTTTTTTTCTGGCCAGTTCCACTTTTATAATAATAGCAACATGACCTAATTTGTAGTTGTGTCTTAATATTTTGTGCAGAGCTGTGTATTTATGCCACAGAAATTCAGCAGAAACAAGTTAATAAGAAAGAACAGAACCACTCCATTCTGCTTTTGTCAAATATCAAATTGACTTGAAGAGATGCTACAGATTTGATGTTTTAACATCGTGTTGTTTTCAGAATATAGCCTACTTTGCAGGAGTTTTATAAACTGACCTCATGAATCAATAGAAGCATGTTTTAAGGAAGAATCATGTATTTTAAATCCTGATTTCTGTTATTTTTTGATGGACTGTGGGGCTTTATTGTAAAAATAATCTTGTGTTTGTCTGTGAAACTACTGATGTTTCAATTTTTTTTAGTTTTAAAGGTTTATGGATATTTTCAGTGTTTTACAATTCAATGTTTTTTTATTTCAGTAACTAACAAAGGGAAGACTGAACAGATAAAAGCTTGTTTACTACTTACTGATCATTTCTGTATTACATTGGGTACAGAAGGCACTCCATTTGTTATGTTTGGTTTAACTTTAGTCATGAAAAATGTCCACCAGCTAAAGCTTAACATTGAAGAACCACACTGATATGTCTTAAACTTAACACTTGCACCTGCACAAAATGCAGACTTTATTTCAAATATCTTTTAAATGTGAATGAACCTTTTAACCAAAAAATGTGTTAAAGCATAATTTAGACTTCCACTTTCACTACGTTGTTTTATTTAAAAAAAAAAAATAGATGAAGAGGGATTCAGGGTAAGTGACTGCTTTTAGAGGGAATTTTCTTTTTCAGCTATAAACAGTGAGCAATCAAAATTAAGATTTTAATCTTCTGTGAACTCGTTTTTTTTTATTAAATTAGATTAATAGCTTTTAGATGTTGGTTTGGTTGATGATACTGATTGTTGATAAATTACATCAATAATACACTTGAGTGAAATAAAGAATACAATAACATGAAAAAATTAAATTTACTGTTTTTCTTATATATAGTTTTGTGTAGATATTCAGATTATGTTCAAACAGATGGGCTTAACTTTCTATTAAGCTATCAGATCTGCTTGTCATGATGCCTGCTGGCTCCTGTTGCTATGTCCCCTGGTAAGAAATGACAGCTGACATCTTATGTGTGACCAAATCACACAAATCAAAGCATCTTGGTGACAATTTACACCTGTCAGACAGTCATTAACTCACTTTTGCACATATGAGAGGGATGCCAGTCTCAGTGTTTGTCTCATTGTCATGCTTTGATCTCAGATTACAGCGAACTCATTGTCATGTTCAAGAAAGCAGTTGGAAGTTATTAGCTTTGTGACATGGTGCATTATTCTGCTGGAAGTAGCCATCAGAAGGTGGTACACTGCAGTCAAAAAGGGATGAACACGGTCAGCAACAATACTCAGAAAGGCTGTGGTGTTGAATCCTGCCACGTTGGTACTAGGGGCCCCAAAGTGTGCCAAGAAAATATCCTCCACACCATCACACCAGCAGCAGTCTGAACTGTTGATACAAGGCAGGATGGATCCATGCTTTCATTACCCTACCATATGAATGTTGCAGTTGAAATGGAGACTTATTAGACCAGGCAGTCTATTGTCCAGTTCTGGTGAGTCTGTGTAAATTTTAGCCTCAGTTTCCTGTTCTTAGCTGACAGGAGCGGCACCCGGTGTGGTCTTCTGCTGCTGTAGCTCATCTGCTTCAAGGTTGGACGTGTTGCATGTTCAGAAATACTATTCTGCATACCTTGCTTGCTTGGAACCAGTGCTTATTTAACTTCCTGTTGCCTTTCTTCCATCTCCAACCAGTCTGCCCATTCTCCTCCGACCTCAAACATCAACAGGGCATTTTAGTCCAGAAAACTGATGGTCACTGGGTATTTTCTCTTCTCTTCAGAGCATTCTCTGTAAACTCTAGAAATGGTTGTGTGAGAAAATCCCAGTAGATCAGCAGTTTCTGAAATACTGAGGGAATTTAGGTGACATTGAACGTGGTATGGTTGTTGGTCTTTCTTCCACTTTCTGATCCTCAGTTTAAACATGACAATGATATATTGGTGAAGGAAACTTCCTGATTCAGGATTCTGTGCAAAATATTTCCATATTTTCCCAAGTTGATTTACTTTAGTAGGATCGATGTAATGAGGCCTACAAGTGTAATTAGTTCCTATGTAAAATGAGTTACAACCAAACTAAAAAAGGAAGGAAAACTGTATAATTAAATGGAACTACTATTACTATTATTATTAGTTCAGTTAATTTGTTAATCCAGTATTAATCTGTCCTGCAAGAGATCAAAAGATATATTGGGTGCTAGATTTGCTAATCGTGGGACTGCACCAAAAATGTGTGTGTGTGAAAGCTCCGAGCATGCACTGAGCTATAGATTCTCATTTACTTTCATTTCCTACATTCCTCTGCTACTAATTGTTTTTGCAGTTTACAATCACACATTTCCAGTTAGATATTAACTGTGATACATCTGAAAATAAATAATTCTGCAGTTTGCAGATTTAAGAATAAAATTTGTCATTTCACTTTCATGTGCTGACCCTTGGGTGTGTCTTGACTCATTCTAAACCTGGTTAAGGCATTGCGTCATTGCAGCAGTGATGTATCGTGCTGCAGTATGCTGCGAACTAAAGGAGTGTACACTGTTGTGTAAATGAGACAGTATTAAAACGTACCATTACATCAAGGTTCTGCAGCTATTAGCAGCAAATTAACTCAATTACTGAGCTGTAAACATATATCACATGACTAGATTAATGATGTAATCTGGTGTCAAGCCCCTCTGAAGGATCGACAAATAAACCTGAGAGTACTAAGAGAGTAAATTTGACTAAATATTTGTATGCTGCAGTTTCCTTCTCTAATATTTGAGTTTTGAAAAACATGGGATAACTTTACCTCTTCAATAGAACTGTCAGGTAAATGCAGGGAGCTAAAAGTTCAATATCGTTCTCTACTGGAGTGGAGTCTGGTCTTAGGCCAGAGTAGCGAAAAATATAAATATTTCAGTGAAAACAGAAAATGTACAATAAATGGTACTTTAGAGATTGTGATGTCTGAGATAACAGTCTGCTTGGATCGTCATTTCTGTTGAGGTATGGTTAAAGCAACGCTATAAAAGTTTCCAACTCTAAAACTCGGTGCCTCTGGCCCGTTTTGATAGCACACTGACATTTATTATGTACATTCCTGGAGCGTTGCCCTGCAGCATTCTGAGGCTGAGAAGCTGCACTTCACAACTTTTTCCCAGCTGAGTTATGGTTTATGGCACCGCAACATATGGGAGCAACTGGATATGAACATACTGTGGCTGATCCATCAAAGAAACCCATGAGGACATTATTGTAGGAAGCCAGGAAAAGAGAGAAAGGGACAGAGCAAGAGATAGAACAAGAGTCCACCTCGGACTGATTTACTGACTGGAAAGAGCTCCGAGAATAGATGAGAAGCTAGAAGGATGCTGAATTAGCCGTCATTAGGGGCGCTAAAGTGCGAAAATATGCCAAAATTCAATAATGTGACTTTAAAGCTCTGCTGGGAAATTTAATTGGACTATACTCATTGTCCACGTACACATGCATAAGAATGTAATCAGTTTATTGATAGGTGGCAATATACTTCCAATCAACTGTTTATAGCTTAGTGGTAACATGGTACTGGCTGAGCAGTGAATTGGTTATCTTTACAGCTTTGTACTTTTTTTTTTACAAGTGATCCCTTGTGGCTATATGGATTTTTTTTTCATCAGCTTTTTCTTCTGTGTACCGACCACCTCTGTATCTTAGGGTTCAAAGACTACAATTGAAACAATGGATCAAACTCAGAGCTGTTAGGACAGTGTGAGCCCCATTTATATTTTCATGCAGGAGATATTCCACTTTTAACCACATTATGTGTTTCAAAACTTAAAACTTTATGTAAATCCAACCAAATAGTTTTTTTCTAATGTCATAAATGTACTGAATGTTGATGACTTATCCTGCATCCTCAAGGGTGGACGCTAAGCTTGTATACAATTAAACACGTTCTCTAATTTTTTATTTTTTAAAAATATTTTGTTAAAGGGACAAATAAAGAATTCAGATAGAATAAAATTACATTTTGCTCCTGATATTTGGTAAAGGGATTAAGAACTTATTCATCTTTTTAATCTGCGGGACAAATCAACAAGAACAAAATTCAGGAAATGAACAAAATAGAAATCTCATCAGGTGCATAATAAGCAAACTTACTGTTTATTCATTGTTGAAGCTGTTAGGTGACATGTGAGGGATTTCTAACATTCGCCACCAGACCAGAGGCCTCCAGTGTGCAAAAGTGACAAAATGCAGTTTTAAAGGGCCATTGTCTGAAGTCAGTAAGCTGTTAACAGCAACTCATGGCTTTATGTAGTACTACCTTAAAACAAACACTTATTATTAGGGGGAAAAAAATTGTCATTGGTTAAACTAGAGTTGCATCCATTGAGATGTACGTTTGCCTTATAACATTATTGTTATACAGTATATACACAATACAAGATAAATTAACTGCAGATAATGTTTATACATGCTTAGATATATTTCTGAAAAACCAAAAATGAAAGGTTTATACACACAGTAAGGCATAGAATATATACAGAACTAACCTTAAGGTATTAGTATCAAACATTGGTCAAATATTCACACTGCAACAAAACAAAAAGTTCAAAACTGTTTATATTATATACAAAAATACTTATGCAAATGCCCCTAGGAATATCTTAATAGAAAAAATAATAGGAATCTCATCAGGACATCACATATTTGAAACATGCACTTGCCGCAGAGGGTTTTCAGTCCAGCGGTGGGCCACATGTCTACATCATTTGTTGCTTTTAGGGGTGGGTGTGAATCACTGAGAAGAAGCGGTTCTTAGTGAAGGGATACTTGGTCTACTGTGCTCATTGGTCCTCATTGTTTGGCCATCCCTTTCGAGCGGCCTACAGTACAGTCTAGTGATCTCATATAAACCTGTGAGCTCGCTGCTTATCCTACAGTACTCGCTACACTTTGGACTCGCTCTCTAAGTTGGCAATGTCCCCATTCCTCTCAGTCTTCTCTCTCTTCCCCTCATCGTCTGCGTTGGTTTTGGTCTCCTGGCCCTCCTGCTCAGACTCTGGGAGCCCCTGCTGGCTCAGCTTACTGGCCAGCGACCACGTCAGGGGCAAGCGGGCACGGTTGACCATGTCAGCGAGCTCTTTGGCACTGCAGGTGGGTGTGTCAGTTTCGTAAATTTCGTGGAAGCTGTTGTAGTCCACCTCATAGAAGCCGTCCTCTAGCGTCAGGACGGGCGTGAAGCGGTAGCCCCATTTAATCTCACTGCTGACGTAGGAGCTTCTGGCCTGGCACGTCATACCTGGAGATAAGATGAAAGATTTTAAAGTTGTGGTAGATGGAGTCAAGTCGTATCCATCATCCTACTCACCAGCAAACCACAGTATGGGTTTTATTGTCCTGACTTAAACTGGTCTTTTCTGTATTACCACAAGTTGATTTTATTGGCACACTGGGAGCATTAAAAGCGTGTTGAATTGGATATTAGCAGTTCCCTTGTGCATGGAAGTACAGACAAGAAAGGATGCTGCTCAGCTGCAATAAAGAACTATTTCTTACAGCTACTCATAAGTAAACTTATGGCTGTGGTTTTGCAATGGACAGCAAAGATAATGACATCCTCAGAAAGTCTTGTGATTCTGATGTGATTTCAACAGAAATTAGATATCCAGGTCTACTCATGTCAGCATACAGTATGTAAGGCAAACCTGTACCCACTACTCAGCCAATGTTCAAGCCCTAAAACAACAGTTAAACTGATATAATTGAGAGAGGAAGGTTCCTGGTTGGAGCCTTGGCCTTTCTGTGTGGAGTTTACATGTTGCATGTGTTACATGAGTCTGTGTCTCTGCGTTGGCCCTGCAATGGACCGGTGACCTATACAAGTGGTACCCTGCCTCTTGACTAGTAGCTGCAGCTGCCGACCCCCATGACCCTGCATCAGAATAAGCACGTATAGAAAATGAACTTCCAAACTAAAGCGTGAGTTAGGGAAAAATTTAAAAAGTAACAAGCTGCAAAACATTTTTGAGTAAACTCAATAAAAAAAAAAGAAGTAAACTTGTGTTGTGGCCACCTACATTAAGAGTATAAATAGAAATTGAAATATTAGGTTGGATAATCTTGAAAATACTGTTCAGAAATATTTTCAACTTAACAACACGAGTTGTTTCAGCTCAAAGACATGAGTAGATCTGAATATCTATCCTAACCTTGTTAAATTTGAGATTCTTCTTAAAGCTACTCAGAACCCTTTAAATAAGAAAAGCTTTGCAGCTGGTTGCTTTACTTTTATTAAATTCACTAAACTTTGTTTTATCTGTCTGGACAAGCCCCCCTTTCCATTATCATTCTGTTCTCTATTATCTCCTATGGGACCCTCTGGGTTTCTACAGAGATCATATTAAATCTTCAACAAAAAGTCTATCTGCATTGCTTTTGAATCTCTTCAGAGGAGAAAGTTTACAGCAACTTAATCACATCCACCATAAAGCTGTCGTTTTCACCTTGCATAGTATCTTCGTCAACAGCTAACTTACTTAGCAAACTCCTCTTAGAAAAACTAAATAATGAGACCTCATTTTGACAGCGTATCAGCCAGATTTGAAGACATCACATTTATGGCCTTTCAGGCAGAACAATCAAACTCCAACAAATATTTCATGGGATCAGTGAGTAATACTTAAAATATAGAATGTTTTCAACACGAAAAATTATGTTTGCTACTTGTGCACATACTAATCAGTTATTAACTTTTTTTAAGGAGTTCATCAGGTAAATTGTCCTTACTTGTTAGTTTACTGATTTTGGACAGATTTACCTTAATTTAACATAGGCAAAAATTGAGTTAGCAAAACATAATCATCTAATGAGTTACTTAAAACAAACTTTAAGTTATGGCTACCAAGACTTTTAAGAAGTGGTCTATTATTTCAAAGACTCCTAAAACAACAGCCAAGACCGTCTGTTAACCACTGAGTTTATTAGGAGATGAAAACTCAGTTGAGGTTAAAATGGACTAATTCTATAATTGTAAACCAGATTTGTGTAATAGTTTTTGATTCAAACTTGGTCTATGGTTCTCTGAATTTGGAGACAGCATTCTAATGTGATAAACAAAATAAGTTTCACAAATTTAAATGTGAGTTTCAGATAGTATCAAGGCTCTTGTCTATTTATAAAAATGGTAATAATCAATGTCTTGCCTTCAGTAGAAAGCTGTCCGAGCGCTTTCAGTTTGCAGTCTAAGAAGCTAAGCCAACAGCTATTTAGAAGAGGGATTCAAAGAATTAGAATTTTTTTTGCCATATGAAATAACGTAAAATATTTTAAAGCATTTGGACCTGAATGCTACATTGTGATTTTTTTAGACTATTATTTTTTGCATCAGGCAATAGACTAGGTTAGCATGTGGACTGACTTTGTTAGCAACATGTATGTTTTGCAGTTAAGAAAATGTGGTGACAACACAATTTAGTTTCCATCAACATTTGCAAATTTTCAAGTTTTGAACGTGGTACATGGTCTAAATTTGGTCCTACATGGGCTAGTCCTGCAAGTTTTCAATGTATCCCTGCTCCAACACACTTGACTCAAATTAACCAGTCATTGTACAGAACTTTGTAGTCTGCTGGATCAGGTGCATGAAGCAGGGAAATATTGAAAGCCTGCAGAACTGCGGCCTTTGTGGGACCCAGTTGAGTAGCCCTGGTCTATATAGTGTCTTTACTCTGTGATTTAACCCTATAAAACCAAATGTATCATATTTGATACATACAGTTTCTGAGACATTTTGCATCATTTTATGGTAAAAACTTTGCTCAAAACCATTTTGTACACAATCTGATACATGTCCTTTGCGCCCTAATGGATACCAGGAAGTAGAAGACTACACTATAATAATTTTGAAATACCATAGTAATAAATGGTAGATATACAAAATAATTTTTTTGATTCTTTTTAAACATTTTGTCAAAGGGCCAAATAAAAACTTCACATTTAAAAAATGGGACTTTTTTTCCCATTTTTTCTTGGGATCAGGCTTTAAAGCTATAGTTGGTAATCCTGTTCAGAAACACTTTTTGTTATACTGGGTGAAATGGTCCCTTCATCCTGAGAGTAGTCAATACATTATGGTATTCATCATAAAAAGGAACGAAAAAAATCCGACCTATGTGAGAGCTGCAGGCCTTTAAAATCTGCAGTGAGGTTCACAAATGAGAAGCAGTTTGTAAATACACATTCAGCAATTTGTATGATCTGTGAATATATATTACAAGTGTGCCTCAGAATTATATTTGTGAACCAGAGCTTGTGCATTTGCGAAACAGATCATGGGCATTTACAAATTTATATTACAAGTTTGCATAAAAATTATATTTGTGAACCAGAGTGTGTGCATTTCTGAAACAGAACGTGTGCATTTTTTCGAGTCCGAAATACAACTGTGAACCAGAGCATGTGCATTTGTGAAAAACCCTGCGTAAGTTCAATCCTTTTGAGACTGATCTGGCCTCATAAAGTTGTCTCTGCTTCATGTACACTGTTATGACTATGTGTCCCATGCTCTGTTAAATTCATTTGATCACCATGATAAACAATACTGAATGCTACATTTGCCTATTTTGTTTTACATGGGCATTAACAAAATTAAATTGATTATATGTGATTTAGATATATTTTCCCAACTGTATCCATAGATACTGAGCAGTTAATTTGATAGTTTATCATTGGTAATGATCTTACTGCATCTATGGGCACTCGCTTCTCTTTACATTGTCTGTTTTTGTTCTGAGCAAAAAAATCTGAAAATGGATAATGGTTAGATTTAGATTTTTATTAAGAAAGAAAAAAGGAAAACAGGAGTTTTTTCTCTTTTTTCTGTTGCTTTTTGCATTTTACAGGAAGAGACATACTGCCTGATGGTACATGAACCAAGGATGTTCAAAGACTATAACCTATTCATTTAGTTTGAGGAAGTTAAGAGTGAGCTCAACCATGACTAAATGTCATTCAGAAAAGCAAACAGCTTTTTTTTTTTTTAATTTATTTAAGCACAAGTAGCTCTGTAAATCATCTGCAAAGCAATGAAATGGAATGTTATGTTTTTAAAATATTGAAATGATGGACAGAAAATATAAACAGAAGAGCAAGGGGACCAATACAGAACCTTGGGGAACTCCAAAGGTGAGTGGGGAGGCTTCAGAGGAGCAACCACCCAGGTCAGGGCTCTAGAGTGCGACCAAAAATTTGCTGAGTGCAACTAACTTTATATTTCGGTTGCACTGGTGCGCTGGACATTTCTCAGGTTTAGCTGAAAGACTTTAATTCTGTCTCTGAATGTCTGCCGGCGTATTTTGTGTTCATTCCCTCCTTACCTGAGCTTAGAGAAGAATAACACCATGATAAAAAGCCAATACCCACAGCTGTACACCGTGTTGGTTTTTAAATTAAGAGAGGTGCACATTAGATATCCCGTACGGTGAAGAACGACACAGACGAGAACCATATAAACTGGAATTAAACGTGGAATAAGGTGGAATTTGATCATATGTGGTTGTTATCTATTACACTCAATAGTTCAAGAGTTTTTCACTGTGTCTGAGCAAAAGGAAGCAGAAAAGTTGGATGAGAGTTGGATACGTTTTGACCGCAGCAGCCCCCCATTCTATGTCACTTCACCTGCACTGACCCAGCTCATATTTCCCCCACAAGTTCATCAGTGGCAAGCAGGTTATCAAAAATAAAGATATCCAACACTACACAGCTCTAGAGTATAGAAAACATAACTTGTTGATGTTAATAAAACCCACAAAGAATAATGGATCAATTTTAAGCCGTGATA